>OZ010715.1:28244408-28333374 GCA_963932345.1 Ophion ventricosus | reverse complement strand
AATTTTTTTAAAAATATAACACGTTTTTAAAACGGACTGAAAAGTATAAAATAATTTCTCCTAGCCCCATACAGATTGTCCTGAAAATTTGTGATTGTGAATTTTGAATAGCTATGAAAATACTTGTAAGATTTGAAACGAAAAACGTGGTCCGCATAGATAATAGTAAGGAGTGTAGGGAGTAGCTGTCGTTGAGAAAACTTATACAACAGTTCATATGATTTGCAGTGCAATAAAATTGTTAGTGACTTAGGTGAACTATTCATGCATCAATGATCTATTGCATGCGCCCCACGTTTTTCGTTTTAAATCTTACAAGTATTTCTATAGCTATTAAAAATTCACAATCACAAATATTCAGGACCATCTATATGGTGTTAGGAATCTGTATGGATTTATAAATCTGTATGAGACTAAGAGAAATTATTTTATACTTTTTAGTCCGTTTTAAAAAGGTAGTATATTTTTTTTTAATTTTTTGTCTAAATTTTATTTTTTCTCTTCCACTAAACTATATTTAATTTTTTTATTTATTTATTTTCACAAATTTTTTTCTTTTCTCTCTCACTCTCTTACACACTTAATTCTTCAATCTGAAACCTATTGCAAACTGTTAAATATTGTATATATTATTTAAATATATACAATATCTATTTGTATATTATATTATTTGTATTATTATATACATTTTTTTTATTTATATTAATCTTTCCTGTCTGTTTGTTTGTTTGTCATCCAGTTCTGAGCTATGTTTAAAGTTTCAAGTCTCTAGCTCATCCGGAAGTTAGTTTAAAATCGATTGCAAAATTTGTACGAAACAGACAAACAGACAAGAAAGCGAGTTAATAAAAATGTGGTAAAAACACCCTCCTGGACATTCCTAATCAAATATTTTCAGCTCGATGACCAATAAAAACAAAACGGCGTTACCCCCCTGACGCGAGGTAAAATTGACGACATCCTCTTTTTTGTATTACAGCAAAGAATATAGTTTCGTTCTCTGGAACAAGAACCACGAAAAAGGCTCGTGACTTCGTTCACCGAAGATTTTAGCTAATTACTCTAATTTACTCTAATTACGCTAATTCACTCGAATTACTTTTAAATTTTCGTCAAAATCATATATGGCTTGTCCATGCAAATCCGAAAAAGTTCGTCGAGCATTCTCAAACCAATTTTTTCTCATCCCCATCCTCCTTTTCACACGGCTCACTTAAATTCACAGAATCGCGAACCTAATGAGCGAATTTTGGGACGGGTGGCTCGAAATTGTATGAAAAATTATGTGACCCGGCGGGGGGTGGTCTTCCTTTAGAATGGACGTGCAAACGAGACGGTACGGTGGATTGAGTAGGTACGAGGTCGCGAGTGTCCGGAAATAACTTTCCCGAGATAAATGATATCAATATAAAATTTGCATCGTGCTAATTATGACGGGGTGTCCGGGAAAAATAATAAATGAGCGTTTCAACTCGCCATACGAGATATATAAATCACAGTGACAAAGGGAGTAATTATTATCTTCATTATTTGTTTGTTTTCCAAGGATGTATATATATATATATATATATATTGGTTCGATATTTCGGGTATCGCGTGGATGCTAATGAACGAGAAGAGGGAGAGGAGGACAGGGTAGGGATTCTCGTAAATCCGCACGTGTCCGCTTGCCTGCCAACGAGCTTAATGAAGCACTAATTATGAACGTACTAACTATGTTTATTAGTTCGACAATTGAATTTTACGAACAACTCTCTCTCTCTCTCTCTCTCTCTCTCTCTCTCTCACTCTCACTCTCTGTCTCTCGACGTCCCTTTTATTTGTCACGTAGCCTCGACGCAACATTCGCGTTTCTACTCAACAATACAAGCTTTACGCTTTCGTCACGTGTACACGGATTTATTCGGCAATCGTATTTATTTTTTTTTATTTTTTTATTCCAGCTTGATAACAATGAAAGAAAATGGGTTAACGTTTTCCGTGGCGAGTGAGGGAGAAAAGTGAATGTGACGGGGGATGAAAAAAATGGATCCTCTCCAACGTTACAAGTATATACAATCGGTTGAAAGGAGAAAATCGGAGAAATGGCCGAATGCCTCGCGATGAAACGGTTGCCGGGTCTGGTGATCCTTTAACCCGTAACGCTCTTTCGCTCTCTCCACTGCCAAGCCATATTTCACAATTTCGGGACTTCGCGTGTTTGGGTGTATGTGTGTGTGCGTGTGTGGGGTTGTGGTGTACGTATCGAGCGTGTTCCACCTCTTTCGTTCCCGCAGTTCCTCACCCTCACGGCCCGTTTCGAGCAGGACACGCGAAGAGATTGAATTTTAATTTATATCGAAGAACCCCGTCGATTTGGCAGGGCTCCCTCGCGGCGGGCCTTGTACGACTTCGGTAAACGTCTACATTTATTCCGCATTCGATTTTTTCCCCTACGCTCTTATACGTTCCCGATTATACCGCGGTAGGATAAAGTCCGCGGCGAACGATTCTTTTTGATGGCGAAAAGAGATGAAACGGGGAGATTGCGAATTTTTTTATTTCGACTATTCGACTCTCCTACGCTCTTATGAGGATCCAAGGTAAAAATGAATAAATATTTAGACCCCTCCACCCCCGAATAAACAGAACTTGCAATATCCAAATAAAAATGGCATTTCTCGAAGAGGAAGAGAGACGAAGAGAGAAAGAGAGAGAGAGAGAGAGAGAGAGAGAGAGAGAGAGAGAGGGAGAGAGAGAGAGAGAGAGAGAGAGGGAAAAAGATTGAAATCGGGTGTGGATCCAGTCCCGATAGGCTTCGGAAAAAATACGTCAACCCCTGTTTACCCGATCAAAGTGACCGAGCAACCTTCGACATCGCGGCCCCTCGACACTCGCCTATATGGAACCGCACAAATACCAACCGATTCTGCTCCCTCTTAAATCTCCTCGTGCAATAACCTTAGCACATCTGCTTCCTCCGATTGACCCTGATCCCTTATCATTTCTTTCTTTCCGGAGACACCTCTTGTATCACGCCCCCCCCCCCCCCCTCCACCAAAAGAACAGCGTTGATCCTATCCAAAAAAAATCAGCATTTCCTTCATAAAAAGTTCGCTGAATCAATTCGAATCCATTACACGGAGCTTTGTTATTCGTTGAATCGATTTCAAAAAGTCGAATCGGAAGAAGAAATGGAAAAAGTCAGCGTCGAAAAATCGGCATGGAAAAAAGAATTCACTTGTGAAAATTTACACCTCGTTCCTATCATTTTATCTATATTTTCATAGTACAAATATCGACGAAAGTGTTATTTGTTATAAGAGCGCACGTTAAGTTAGTTATTGTATAACTGTTCATGTGTTTGGTCAATCGTTTTTAAATTTTGCACACGAGTTCAGCTTGGATTTTTGAATGATATGTCAAATTTTGAACAGTTTGTTATGATTTTCAGTTGTAGCCCATACATCCTTAAGGGGTTATTCTACTGTGAAAGCTCAAAAAATAAACTATTTTTTTGATATTTTTTTTTCAACTGTTGCATGTATCGGTACAAACTTTTATTTCGCTTAAGGCCGTCTTCTAGTCTAGAGGGCCAAAATTTGGGAATTTTTCAACATGCGATTAAAAAAAAAACAAAAAATATTTCCGTATCTTTCTTTTTATCACATATTTATTCATCCTTTGACATTGAATTAAAAAATTGGCGAAAAAAAATCCATAATTCTGGTAGATGCAGGCTGGTAAAGTGGGGGTGGAAGAAAAAACGGCCTCTCCTGGTTGACATGATTCCAACCCTCCTGGTCATCTGAAAAAAAAAATAGATTCTCAATTAGTAACGATGTCATTGTAGCCCCTACCTCAGGCAAAAAAAAAAATTCGCAAAATGGCGGCTGTTTAAAAAAAGGTAATTTTTTGCCGTTTTTTTTCACGATTGTTGATTTTTTTTAAATAATTAGTAACAAAATTTCGCGATGAATCTGGTAGGGGCGATAGAGGAGTGTATAGAGAAGGTCCACAAAAAATTTCAAGTAAATCGATTCATTACAACTTGAGATATCATGTCAACCGTCTCGAAAAAAGTAGTTTCGAGAAAAACGCGTTTAAAGATTCGAGTACAGTTTCAGGCAGTCTAAGTCATATAATGGTACATATACTTACATTTCGTTAATCGGCGATTCCTGGTCCATAAAATACTCCTCCTTCTTCAAAATCGAAGTCTTTTGATGTTTTTTGATGATGAGAAGTTCGGAGTTCAGAGCGGCAGCGCCGGTTAAGTTTCCACCTCACTAATTAGAGCTGTAACTCCGTTAATATTTGGAATTTCCAAATTTCCTTTGGAGGGTATATTCTTGAAATACTAAACATTGAAAATATGCAAAAAAAAATCGATTTTTTCAAAATTCTAGACTAGAAGACGGCCTTAAAGGTGCACTCTTATAGAATAGGAAACATTTTTTTTGTTGTATATAAATGTACATTTATTTGACAATTTATAATCGTGTAAAGGCATGAAAAAAGTATGTCGCTGGCGTTGATGATTTGCGCTCTCCAGGTAATCTGAAACA
Organism: Ophion ventricosus; assembly: GCA_963932345.1. Classification (NCBI taxonomy): domain Eukaryota; kingdom Metazoa; phylum Arthropoda; class Insecta; order Hymenoptera; family Ichneumonidae; genus Ophion; species Ophion ventricosus. The sequence goes on along the minus strand of OZ010715.1, from coordinate 28,328,827 downwards.
AAAAATTCAAAAAGTTTCTTAATCTGTATGAGTGTCGCTATCGCCCGAACTAGAATTATCAAAAAATATTCATTTTTACTCGAATTATGACGAAAAAAAAAACGTGTTTTACGAACACTTTTGCATAAAAACGACGCCATTTTGTTATTTTGCAACATAAAATAATAGTTCGGGGGATAGCGACGTTTTTTCATGGCTTTTCACGATTATCAATTGTTAAATAAATATACATTTATATGCAACAACAAAAAAATTGTTTTCTTAAGAGTGGACCTTTAAGCGAAAAAACAGTTTGTACCGATACATGCAACAGTTTTCGAAAAAAAATTGATTAAAAATAGCTTATTTTTTGGGCCGTAACAGTAGAATAGCCCCTTAAACCTGTTTTCCTGCGAATACTGTTCTCGAAACCTGTGGACATCATATCTCGAGAACCACTTGATGGATTGTTTTCAAATTTACAAGAAATACGATGAGAAACATTTAGAGGTCGGTGAAAATCTCACTTTTTTTTCAAATCGATCTTCATTTTTTTTAAGTTACGTAAAAATGACGAATTTTTCACAGATTTTCCATGCTCGAAATTGAATTCGTTGCCATTCTGTAAAAAAAAAATCGATTTTAACAATCGGCGATCGTCAATGGCTCGTATTTATTGTTAACTCAAATAACCCGTTTGATTTTATTTTTATTGCAGATTTACCGTTTCAGCTGGACAGCGCCGAACATCGCGAAAAAATTTGCGTCATCTGTCGACAGTCATGTTTTTTTCTTTTCTTTTATATTTTTTCATGATTTTTTTGTCGGTTGTCAATACACGTTTGTGTTAAGAAAAAAATGCATATCATTTCGACCAATCGTTGCGCAGAAAAAGAAACCCGAATTGCGACATTTTTTTTTAGAGCTTCTAGGTAGACGTAACCTCTTAAACACGTTTTTTCTCAAAACTACATTTTTCAAGTTTGTGGAAAGCATAGCTATGAAAGGAGTTGACCGTTCGTGCTAAACTTGTACACGTGTCTCACTAACAATATTACGTTGAACGTGTACCTAATTGTTTATGAAAATCATTGTTAAAAAGTACTCTTTTATTGCTAAAAGGAACGAATATTTTGTGTATAATTTCAATTGTTCTTTCTGAAGTGTCTAATTTTCTTTCATTTTCAACATTTTAAATGTTTCTTAGGTATAAGTTCAGCATTTGAATGTTAAAATACTAAAAATTCTCGGCTCATATTTTTCAGATCAATATCGACCTCGTTGAATTTCCCACAACTGCCGTCAAAAGCTTCTTGAAAGACCACGCCACAGCTTCGCCAGTTTGCAATTTATTTTATTGCAAATATTAATTTGCATAGTTTAATTATGTAATAAATTGTACCTAAAGTTTCACAAGTGTAAAACGTTTTGTTCCTCTCCAAAATAAAGATGCTCAAAATTAGCTACTTTTTCGTCGTCTACATGTATTTCCTCCTTAAGAACAGGTATAAATAATTTCACAAAATAATTTCACAATTTCACTTTGTATTTTCCGAAGTATCGATCGCATGGTGCGCGATTGTCATAAACGAAGAAAAACCCGTTCTTTACTTTTCAAAAACAATTTCCAATGACTGTTTAAGACAGTCAATTGGCTAACTTTAAAGACCATTGTATTTATATATATATATATATTTTTTTTTTTTCAACGGATATACGAGGTAAGAAAATCGGTATCCGATCAATGTCCCGTGGCAATGATAAGTGTAACATGCCTACGAGAATGGTTGTTTTTCTCCGTGGAAACTATCAAGCAGTATTCACAATCATACACTCGATGTAATCCTTGACCGTTTCACATGGATTGCCTTTGTCTGCGAAAGAAACAAGCATTATCGATTACGAGAAACCGCAATTTATGCACAACAGTGGAAACGCCTTAGTATGATTTTTTTTCTTCGTACGTATGTTAGTGCAGTCGGACGACAAATCACGGATCTTGGCTGACAAGGGTTCCTTCGATATTAGTGACCAAAGGACCTGAATGTTGGGAGCTCCGTCGTCGGCGAACTACGAACACGAATAGGAGTTGTTATTTTTTTGTGACTGTTTTTCGCAATGGTCCATGCCAACGATAGATAAAAACTGTGTATATTTATTCATATGTTTTTCTTTTTTACCAAATTTGAATGCTTAAGGTATTCCTTTCATGAAGCCGAATGTTTAACGACTGACTGATTTTCGTCTACAATTAAGTAAAAATACATCCTAGAATAGTGGTAAAATTTCAAGCCAAATTACCGAACTTTCAACAATAAAAAATGACGATTTCGAAAATCTTCTAATTTATGCAGTACTTTATGAAGACGACTTGCTGGGCATATTTCTATTTGATAATTTATATACGAAGCAACTCTACACTGCAAAAAAAAAAATTAATTTAAATCAAATACGTTTTTTCCTTGTCTCACGGCCTACTACGACCCTATGTGTTCCAAATATATTTTTTTATTTGTTCAAACTATTCTTTTTAGTATTAAATATATTCAAATTAAATAAATAAAATTAGACTCAAGTTTAATAAATAAAGGCAAAGCACGATATACCGCGCGAATACGAGAAAGGAATATTCATGACATAAAAGTGCGGTGAAAAAGAAGTTAAATTATTTTTCTTTTCTTTCATCAACAAGGCTGTTGTTTGAAGAAAAAAAAAGGTATCGTCGTGCTTTTATTAACAGGTTTATTAACTCGGATTTATTAGGAATAAAGTATTTAGTTATTAGACGATATTGAATAGATTTTGATTTGATTAAATAAATATATTCAAAATAAATAATTGTAATAATGGAATGCAATGGGAAAATTTTGATTTCATGATAAATCTAGTTAGTTCAAATTAAAAAAAAATCAAATCGACGCATCTCGTTAATATCAAAAGAATTTTTCTGTCAGTGTAGATGCCTGATACAAAGTGGGTAAAAAAAGTATTTTTACACCGGGTGTTTTTCGTAGGACAAAATAAAATGATAAAAGCATTTTTTTTCAAAAAAAAAAATGCTACAGTATTTTTTTTCGCAGAATAATTTGAAAAACACGCGGTGTACAAGTACTTTTTTAAACCACTGTAAATTGCTCTGAGCATGTAAAAATTCTGAAGATTCCGTAACGACGAAAAAAACAGGGGAATCACCAAATGTTTAAAGAAAATATTAATAATAAAACTCAGCAAAATGTGACTAGCAGAAGAATTTTCGTAACCGTGAATTCTCAGAGAACATGTAAAAATGTCTAAATCTACAAAATTTTGGCGAAATTTCTCATTCCAGTTCATAGTTGGTTATAATAATTGATTGTAACTTATTTTTCATTAAACGCCAGTGTAATTTACTAATGATTCAAAAGGGCCCTGGCATATGGACCCACAACATACGGCCCTCCACGAAAGGAATACCTCTATCGTAAAGATCAGGCGTAAATATAACCATTTCATATTGCTTTCCGACACACAGGATGTAACAGGCTGTATTTCCCCCGAGGATGGTATCAAGACTGGTATGCTCATCCATATTTTGCAATTTAGTAATGTCATCCATAGTAAGTTTCGTTTCCTCGAGACACTTCTTGTTCGGCGTCATAAACGTTTCCTTCCTTACCTTACACAGCGCCTAGATAGATTGAATGTAATGAAACGTTATCGTAAGTTTCCATGTACACTGTTGAAAATGTTTATTTGATTCAACTAGGATCTATTTAAGGCAATATTGTTATCTGTAAATTTGAAAACATCGTTTTTTTTTCTGTATTCAATTTTATTATTCTACAGACCTTTCTGAATACGTGTATGAAAACATGCAATGTCATCGGTGATTAAAAATTGTAAGTTTTAATTTTGATGTATATATTACAATGTTATAACTCTGCACGGAGAGAATTAAATGTTAAAAATTACCGTGCAGTAACGGTAACCAGATGACAACCCTGAAACTTCGCTTATTATTACTGAGTAAAACACAGATTTTCACGAAAATAAAATAAAATTTCTTCTTCAGATAGAAAATTTTACCAGATTTTCTAGTAAATTTTGATGTGTAACAACATACGCAAAACTTAAATTTAAAAAATATATAATATCAGCGAAATTTTACTGTGCATTTTATTATTTTGTGCCTTTCAAAAATGTCTATAAAAAAGTATCGTCTTTATAACAGTTATTTTAAGATTTATTATAAAATTTAATGAGTGTTATAGGAAAATGTATTGTGCTCTCGGTAAAAATTATCGTGCGCGCTACCATTCTTGTATAGTAAAATTTTACCTACGTATTTGAAATTTTCTGTAACGTGAGTTAAAAAAAACTTGTCGCATACGAATTATAATGCTTTTCTCACTTGTCACCACATTGAAATATATCACGGTAATTTTTACCGTGAAATTCACGACAAAAATTACTTTTTAATTCTCTCCGTGTGCGTCATAGAAATGAGTTAGTGTTGAAACTGTTTTTTATTACCCAAAAAGTCTGATTAAAGATTATATTTTTTTCACATTCATACAACGTCCACAATACTGGTCGCGAATTGGGGGTGATTTCTGGCCAAAGTTGTAAACAAACGTACTAATGATAATACAACTTTTTGATTATTTTAATTTGTACATATTCTTGAAGGAGAACAGTTTAAACGCTATCCCATTGTAAAAATCACCTCCAAAATTTATATCACTGTGAGATTAATTTAGGATGTCCAAAATTTAGGATATCCAAAAATCAATCAGTTTTCCAACTTTCGGAGATTTTTAAAGTTCAAGTTGAACCTTTATCCATTTGGCATAACATACGACACCTCGTAAATTCCAGTTGTAGGGCTGTAGGCCTAAAAATAATGGTGATAAGCCGACAAAAAAAAATAAGCAAACCGCGATTATAGTGTTAAGAATGTCATGCTAAATAATAAAGTAGTTTCTCTACTTGGTTCGAATTAATATTCGAAAAAAATGTGAATTTTGAGCTGGAACGGTTTGTTTTTGGACATTAACAAAACTTGTAGGTTAAACGTGGCAACAGCGCATTAACGGGCTCTATCTAGTTAGCCACTCCCGTCGAGCATTAAGGCAGTAGTCTGCTTTACAGGCTTCAAAAAATCGATTTTTCGTTTTTGTCTTAAATCTATTCCAAAACTATCCAAGAATATGTGTTCAAAATTTTAGAGGCCAATTCGACATATTTTCGAAGCTAGATCAGTTTTAGTGGCCGAGCGTCGAGCAGGTGCGAATGCTCGGGCAGAACTTTACAGCCCGTTTTCTCGAGTTTTCATTTTCACAAGTTTTGGAAAACGGTGCCGGCGATAGTAAAAACAATATATGTCCGATCGAAAAAAACCAAAGTGATCTAGCTTCAGTATTGAATTATCTTCTATTTGAACTAAAAAAGTTGGACAAAAGTACTATTTAAATTACTTGTTTTGCAACTTAAAGTGAATTTTTTTTTTCAAAAAAGTGAATTTTTTTTTCAAACTTCGAAAAAATTTGGAATTTCGTCATTTCTTCGGTATTTTTTTAGTTCATATAGAAAAGGAACTTATAAAAACTAAAAAAAATTTGGTTCCACTGTTTCAGATGCATCGCACGACCTCCATCACCGGCACCGACTTACGAGTGCACACTCCAGGCGCCCCAGAAAAATCGTTACAACTTTGGCAAATTTCAATAATTTGTAATAATAAAAATTGTTTTTTAAAGCTTGAATATAATATACTATCGTCTCAAAATTTCGTTTACCGCAATCATTTCCTTCCCTTTCAAAAAAATTGTTGAAAAAACGCTTTTTTTTCGGCTCCTAAAGCAGACTACTGCCTTAACTGAGGGGAATTTTGAGATCGGCGAATGTTTGAAACATACATAGTTTAACTGCATTCGAACTTTATAAAGAGATGTATTTATTCTATCTGTAACATTACTATAATTATAATATCCATTTGGTATAGTTTTCATAAGGAAGAAAACATTTGGTTTTACGTTTCAAACACTCGCCGATTTGGAAATTTCCACCAGTTAATGCTTGTCTGGAGTGGCTCACTGGACAGGGCCCGTTAATGCGGTGTTGCCACGTTTAACTTTTTTCGAATATTATTGATGAACGAAGTAGTGAAACTACTTGATTATTTAGCACAATATTCCTAACACAATAATCACGGTTTGCTTAGTGTTTTTTTTACTGGCTTGTCACTATTATTTTTGGGCCTACAGCCCTACAACTGGTGTTTACGAGATGTATGTATGATCAAATGGATAAAAGTTCAACTTGAACATTAAAAATCTCCGAAACTATATTGTAAAACTGATTGATTTTTGGAGAGTCAATGCATCCTAAATTAATCTCTCGGCGACATAAATTTCAATCGCCTACCACCATTTCGATGTTGGTATCGAAACTCCTTAAGTAAAATAATTTATTTCTTCGCCTCACGGCCTGCTACGATTCTATTTGTTTCAAATATATGTGTTTATTTGTTTCCGGCATTTCGTAATGTGGGCAATTTGATAAATACGTATTTGATCGAAATGAACTGTTGATTTAACCGTTCGTGGTCATCCTGGTTAGAATCGACTCGTCGATCAATTTTTAGCGTACCTTTTTTGGAAAGCGCACTATGCTACTATTTTTTTCCAAAAGTAGCATATCTAAGGAGTATCACGTCCAAATTTTAGGTAAAAATGTTGAAAATTCACGGAACTATGATTTTTTTTAGCTAAAAAGTGTCTTTTTTGCGTTTTCACTTCTTTATGATTTTTTTTTTTAACATGTCGCCATTTCATTTCTTTGAAATAAATTTTTTGTACATCATCTAGAAAGTTCGAAGCATGTTTCGTAATTTTTTGAACCACTTCGGACGGATAGTTTGGACACAATACTTTTTTGAAGACTGACTGGGTAGAATCGACCCAAGTGTGACCACCGCGATTGAATTTGGATGTGTAAACACGAAGGGTTAAACGTATGAGAGATATATTTGAATAAACATATCTTTATTTGCATGCAGAAAATACGTCTCAAAGTCAAATATACAGGGTGGATCAATAACTATTAGCACCTTGGATATCTTCGAAACTATAAGGTTCACAGAAATATTTGCTGAAATGAAATTGCACAGTACGAAAGGGGCCATCCGATAGCGACAATAGTTTTTTTGCAGGTGGAGGTACTTCGGACATTTGAAGGTCAACTCCATTTTTTTTAATGGATCGGTATGTTTTTTTTCTGTATCATGATAGAGGAGCTTGAAACGAGTTCAACGACCTATAACATAAGGTCATTGAAGGTCATAGAAAGTACAGAAAGGCGATAATACTTACAGTTTCGGTAGTAAATAAAATTACTACGTTTATAGTAAGTGTTCGAAATGACGACCATCAATATCAATGCGTACGTTATTATGTACGTTTACACATTTCTTAGACAGGTACAGAAAGTACAGAAAGGCGATAATACTTACGGTTTACTTCACTGAAAATAAACACTGTTTCAAGGATCGCCTTTCTGTACTTTCTATGACCTGCAATGACCTTATGTTATAGGTCGTTGAACTCGTTTTTGGCTCCTCTTTCATGATACAGAAAAAGAAAAACATACCGATCCATTTAAAAAAATGGAGTTGACCTTCAAATGTCCGAAGTACCTCCACCTGCAAAAAAACTATTATCGCTATCGGATGGCCCCTTTCGTACTGTGCAATTTTATTTCAGCAAATATTTCTGTGAACCTTATAGTTTCGAAGATATCCAAGGTGCTAATAGTTATTGATCCACCCTGTATTGTTACTTCGAACGAATAAAAAATTGTATTTGATATACTATTATTTTGATTAGCAAACTGCAAATTTGCCATATTTCTTCACGTACAATACATATTTATCCGTATTGTTAACAATACTCAATGGTGAAAAATTATAAAAAATATTTTGTATTATCACCATTTCGGTATCTAAATAGACACATTTAGTTTACCCGACTAAATAGTCGTATACACTAAATGTTTTGATGAAATTTTGATCAAATAACGCCAAGTACCAAAATTATTAGAAGCATATCAATTTTTCATTGCTCAACGGTGTTAAATATATATTGATTGAAATAAATAAATATCTTGGAGACTAATCTCTGGAATAGCAGAATAGAAGTAAAAAAATTAATATTACGAAAATTTAAGTTAATTCAAAATTTAAAAAAAGAGCAACTAAACGCATTTAGTAGATTTCAATAATTATTTTTTTATATCACTGTGCATTCGACTTAAGCTACAACCGAGACATTGCTGCGATAATTTGTAAAAAGTTATCCCGAATGATGTATTTTCCCATTCCCAGCTGTGTAATATCGTGAACACCTCGATCTTCACTTACCATTTGTACTAGCGCGGCGAGCACAAGAATCCCGATGCTACGATTCATACTGCACAGTTTATTCACGACTGACTCAATCCCGCGTGGATTTCTTCGGCGCTTATATACCTAATCCAAAAGTGACTGTTCATTAACTACAATGCTATCACCTTGTGCTGTACGATTAAACTTCCTGTAATTTTCTTCGAGTTTTTCTCAATCTCGGCGCATATTCGAGAGAAAAAAAAACAAATACGTATGTTAATATTTTACGAGATAAAAAAAAATGTGATATCTCGCTGGGCTCAGATTAATATTACGTGCCAGTGATAAACCGCTCGACAATAATGCATGCCACGATTGGATACTCGCCCAATCGTTACAGCTATTTAAAACAGTATTGTTGTCTAAAGTGCACTTTTCGAAGTGATTTTTAGGATGGAATAACTTTTAAATGGTTCTCGTTTTCATTCTGAATTCTTTTACACATATTTATTGATCCTTCAAGTATATGTACGAATAAAAATTGAAATTAAAAAATTCGTATTATCATGTACTTTTGTACGTTTGTTGACAACGGTGCGCGAAAAACACACCCGATTGGCCACCAGTGTTGGGAATTTGTATAAATGTGAACGAAAATCATACAGATTGAGAATATGTTTGATTTTTTTAAGACTCAGCGAAAAAAAAAATGTACCAAATGGCGGCATGTTAAACTTGAATAACCGACTTTTTCTATTTTTCTGATAATCGATCGATAATATTTCATCAATTGTGATAATTATTATGCCATCAATTATTTAGTCAAGCTATTCATAATGATTTGCTCCTACAATGGCAAAGTCCGGTATTATTGGGGAAATCCATACTAGGGAATCTACAACTTTGAGCCTTAAGATATGATTCGATGGATAGTAAAAAATGGCCAAAATTCTTGAAAATTTGAGGAATGATAGTTCTTCATAGAATAATAATACATAAATTATTTTAGAATTATTCACTAAATAATTTAGTCGTTATAAACATATGAATTTAAGGAGTTACGTGGGTTTGAAAATTTCCAAAAAATGCATTTTTTGTATTTTATTATCTAATAGTACAATATGTCTAGAATATTCTCCCAAAGTTTTAAGTCAATCGGAGTAAAAGTCTAGGAGAGAGAGCCTTTGGGAATTCCCCCCGTTGGAAAAGACCGGATGGAAGCGACGCAGGTATACGCATTATTCTCAAAACACTATTTTTGAAGTCGGTGGACACGATTTCTCAAAAACTAATGCACAGATCTTATTAAAAGTTTGCACACTTCTTCAAAATAGCATTGATTAGTGATTGAACAAAGGTTTTTTTTTCGATTACAACTAATTTTACAAGGCTATACGTAGTGTAAATTGTACCAAAAATTGAACTATTTTGCATACAACTCTGCCAAAAATTCAAATTTCAATAAAAAAAAAAAATCCTTCGTTCAATCACGAGCTATACTTATCTACTAACAGAAAAAATGTGGTTTTTTAAATTCAAATAAAGCTATCATGAGTTATCCTGACCACCACGAGGACACTTTTTTTTTAGGGGTTTCCGGAAACCAGGTCCCACCGGCTGAATTTCCCAAATTTTTGGATGAAAATTTTTTTAAATATTGTTGCAATGTTGCTCTTTTATATGCTTAACATTTTGAATAAAATAATTTATATATTATATATCGAAAAAATAGAGAAAATATGCTTTTTTGGCTTCGAAACCCACGTAACCCCTTAACACGGTTGCTTTTGGGAAAACAGCTTCTGCAGACGTTAATGATTGCAAATCGAGTGAAACTAAATCGCCCTATATTCTGTAAATATTATATCATAAAGATTTAGGATCAAGCCATTGATTATGCTAAGTTTCAAATAAATCGACTGAGTAATTGTCGAGAAATTAATTAAAGTGATGAGGAGTATCGCCTTTTTTAACGATGAATTAATAGCAATCATTGGAAAACTCAATATACATTGAATTTTTGGGTAATTATTGCTAATAATAAGATGATCTGAACGTATTAATTAAATTTAAAATTTGATTTTTTTTTTGTTAGACAGTTGAAAAGGAAGACGGACAGTCACTGACAATACCTCAGTCATGCACATCCTAACATCGTCGAATTTGACTTCAATTCTTATTACAAGTGCAAAATGAACATTTCTAAGTGTTAAATTAGCTATTTGTAAGGTTAAAAATGTACAACATCATCTAGACTTATAAATCCACGATTCGCCCATTTTGGACTAACGTTTTGCCCGACGGTCCATCCAGTAGTATCTTAAAAGTCCTCACTTGGTCTCCGTACTTAGATCATAGTTTTCGTCAAGCTACCTCCTATCCTGTCATTTTCTAATAGGGACCCGGTCTGGCTCTTTTATGGAAATCCCTACTAGGGAATCCACGCAAAAAAAAACCCTTGAAGGTCCCGAATTGTATTGGGGATGCCCTGTAAATGTCCCGCACGGGGTCAGAATCCTTTAAGATTCCAATTGGATTGCAATGGGGAACCCCGATAAGGATCCAATGTACGAGCGTGAAGTTTCAGTATAGGGATCCAATGCGTTGACCCTTTGGATCTCTATCAGGAAGTAGGGACAAGTGTGGGAATCCAATTAGATGTCTACGACAATTTCTGCCCGAGTACATCTAAAAATTGATTTGAATCACTTCACTGAACATCCACTGTAATTATAGCTCGTTATTTATTTGACTGCACTTTGTCATCAGTACATACGTCCGCGCTCACGAACCTTGCAGGTTATCTTTCGACACGCCGAGTTGTTTTCTCGTGACTTTTCGCATATTTTCGATTCATACGTTGTAATAATTCTGAAACAGCGTTGATCGGGTAACAGTGGACAATCCAATTGGATCCCAATGAGCACTCCCTATATGGATGTGGGTTGCATCTTGGGACTGTCCAAAAATGTGCGCACGTGATCAGGATAGGATATTTTTTTTTAGGAGATCCAACATATTCCGGTTGAGAATTTCAAATAAAAATTCTCAAACGACGTGAAGCGGTAAATATTAGGTGTATGACTTAATTTTTGCAGATTTTTCAGCAAATTTATTTAGTATAAAAAAATAGAGAACAACGAACTTAATCTTGGAAATATTGTCCATTGTTTTCTATGACCTTGCGCCATCTCTCAGGTAACATAGGAATGCCGTCGCGAAAGAAACTTGCAGGCTTCGAGGCGATAAAGTCATCGACGAATTTACGCACATCGTCCAGCGTTTTGAACTGTTTATCTACTAAGGCGTGCTGCATTGACCGGAACAAATGGTAGTCGGATAGGGCCAAGTCTGGTGAATATTCCGAGTGCGAGAGAACTTCCCATCCCAAGTTCAATAGGGTCTTCTGAGTCGCGCGAGCAACGTGAGGTCGAGCGTTGTCATGCAGCAGTATGACTTGCCTGCTTCCTTGCCCAGTAAATAGCCTTTTCTGATCAAGTTCTTCGCTCAGTTTGTTCAATTGTCGGCTGTAGCGTTCCGCAGTCACCGTCTGACCATTTTCCAGGAGTTCGTAATAAAGCACATCCTTCATATCCTGTCTAGGGCGCGGCTGGTCACTAAGATCGAAATCACCACTTCTAAAACGTTTGTACCAATAATTACACGTTTCATAAGACACAACGTCGGCACCAGGAACACTACAAATTGATTCCCGTGCTTTAGAAGCATTTTTTCCTTGTTGGAATTCGTATAAAATGCAGTGCCGAATGTGCTGTTTATCAGATGCCATCGTAAACTCTGCTATTCTGAAAGGTTATGTAACTCACATAGACTTGTCGTTCGGTGTTCTGAAAGCTTGCGTCCGATTCTTTCAAAACCACAAAAGACCGCGAAAATATTTCTATTTTAAATATAATTTTAAGCTCCAATAAAAAATCTGTAAAAATTAAGTCATACACCTAATAGTATCCGCTTGGATTTCAATGTGGACTTCCTACGTGCAGCCACCGTATTAAATCCCTATGTTGGATGTGGTAGGAACTGGAGCCTTCTCAACACATTTCTGCACGGGTATCGCTCTTTACCTCGCTATACCAAACGACTTGCTCCGCAACGCAGAAAACGCCGATGACGCCGCGAGAACGGGGTGTTATATCCTTCTCCGGATGGAGGTTGCCAAGAGGGTTATGCTCGCACAAACAAGGAACGCAAGGGAGGCAAAGCGAGAGAGAGAGAGAGAGAGAGAGAGAGAGAGAGAGAAGGAGAGAGCGTGAGAGAGAGAGAGAGAGGGCGAGAGAGAGTTCAAGTGATGTAATCAGTATGCTACCGCTCCGCGATGAATATGGATTCCCTAGTCTGACAGGTTCTCACGACTCGAAGTGGTGGAGAGCAGGGTTGCGGGCAGCAACGACGCTTTCCCGCCCCGTGTGCTTGTCAGAGACAGTACTTCCAATAGATACCAACGCACATATATGTCTCTATATACAAATATATACCGAGTGTTTAGCGCATGGACCAACACAATTTTTTGAGGAATTGGGGGAGGGGTCATTTGCTCGTTTTTTCATCCTTAGACCCAATGTCCTAAGTGTCACGGTAATTGAGATATGATGGTTTTTTCGGTTTTTTTTTAAGTACCCAAAATTTCGCGTTTATTTCGTCATAACTTTTTTGTTTGTGGTTGTAATAGCACGAATTAACTTTTGTTGCATGCATACGGAGTAAAGGAGGTTAATTTGAGAAAAATTTATAACTCAAGTTTACTAAAAACATCGGAAATATAAAAAGTCTTTTCTTAACTCTGACCCTGGCAAACTAGTATCTCTTATTTTGACCACATGATGAATGATTTCTATGACATGTAGCACACCGTTGGAAAGGGTATAAATTAGAGAACTTTTGAACATAAAGTTAAGTTCAAAATAGCTTTTAGTTTTTTTTATAATGCATTTAGAAGTTGACTTTTTTCATACATTTACACATTTTTAAGACTTTGGAAGCTGATGAGTGATTTTCTTGAAATCAATTGTATCAAATTATGATTTATTTATAATCAACATACATTGCAGAATACAACAAAAGTTATTTTGTGCTGTTACAACCACAAACAAAAAAGCTGTGACGATTTAAAGGCGCGATTTCGGATAATTAAAAAAAAATGAAAAAAAAATCATATCTCAATTACCGTGACACTTAGGACATAGGGTCTAAGGGTGAGAAACTTGGCAAATGACCCCCCCCCCCCCGCCCAATCTCCCAAAAAATTGTGTCGCCCTATGGCCAAACACCCTGTATATGTGTGCATACACTGCCACTTTACATCGGAACAGAGAAGAAGAGAACGAAGTACCGCAGGAATATTGGGATGAGTTGCTTAATTGAAAATCCTACTCGAACAAAGTCGACGATCCATGCCGATTCTCGGTCGGGATGTACGTTCGTTATTGATCTTGCGGCGTCATACACTCGTGTATAGTTTGCGAAGGAAAAGCACGCAGGTGACATTCCTTTTGGCCGTAAAATCGTTCGGTGGTTAACCCTTATTCTCGTGAGCGAGTAGTCAATATAATTGATCTATCGGCGGACGACTGGCCGTTCCCGCAACGACATGCCAAAGGGTCCTTCTCTCGGCGCATCGTCGGAACTGGAGGGCAGCGGCTCTTGACGGGCAGGAAGACCGCTCGTCGCAAGCGCCTGACGTATACTTCACGAACACCTCACCCTCGTCCACTTTTTGGTTTAACCTCGTATCACGTCCCTTTCCGTTTCGATTACTTTTTTCCTCCAGTCGACTCCACCACCCGGCGGATCATCGTACTCAATATGTATGTATGTATATATATACGGCGGGGGAACCGGAAGACAAGCAGCCGTTGCGGTATTATACAAGGACTAGCACATCAGCTGATCTGCATGAGCTTTCTCCCACTCTCTTTCTCTGCCTGTCTGACTCTTTCTTTCTCTCTCTCTCTCTCTCTCTCTCTCTCTCTCTTTCTCTCTACCCCCCCCCCCCCCCCCCCCCCAGCCGCTATTTCACGTATAAAACCCTTAAAAGATCTTTTGACTATCTATGTGTGTGTGTGTGTGGGTGTGTGTGTGTGTAAATATATATAAGGGTGGTGCATGTTTTATTTTTCATTTTTTGCCTGCCATCCGCTCATTGTGACAAATAGAGAAAAGAAAAATATCGTAAATGCTCCCTGTAATCGGAAAATATTTAGAGGTTGCTACCTGGGTTTAAAAAAAATTGTTCTGAAAATGAATGAAATTGATTGATTTATATTTTTTCCACACTATTCGTCGGAATACAAATTTGTTTATACGTTTTATAGCAATGTAACGTTATCTTAATCCTTTATAGCATGTGCAATCGTACTGATATTGAAATTCGGCATGTTTTCCAATGTCCGCTTACGACTAACAGCAGATACTGTTTCTGTTCTTCATCATACGTAATAGCCCGATTAAATTCTGCTATAAGGGCAACTCCTCGCTCTACTGTGTCGTTTTCTACACGGAATCCTTTGCAAATAACGAAACACCTTAAAAAGCTTTCATCACTTTTCTACTCCAGTGTGTCCCGAGCAAGAAAAGTTGGTTCTATTTTTATTATTTCAAAAAAATCGCAAGCTACAAGTGGTTACGAAGTCTACCAATCTGATGTTAAAAAGGCTCTGGGCTGTTATATCAGCTTTCACTCGACGACTGGTTCTCCCAGAACGTGCTAATGGTTCAGTCATTTCGCGCTTCGTCTTAATTGGAACGTCGTGGTAGAAAAAAAGACAAACAGATTAACTCTTCTGACAGATACCATAGATGGTTCATGAACTTTTTTACGACGGTAGTAGGCACTTTAAGGTAGTAGTCTCGCCAAGGCGTTTTCTATAGATTTTTTATTTATTTTGAGGACTCATTCTGGATACTATTCAATGATGACCTTCAAAATTGCAAAAGGATTCACTGTTCCGTTTTCGAGATATTGGCAATCAAAGATTTCATGGTTTTACGCGTGTTCTTATGGAGAGCAGTGGAAAATTTCACATTTCACGCAATAACTTGGACATTTACAGATTTTGTTTTTTTATTTTTCAAATACAGAAGACCATATGACAAAGTGGGTGAAAAAAATCACCGTCTAGTTTCAGAGATATAGCTATTTAAATTAAGCAATGTCTAGGAAAAAGTTTTCTAGTGGGAAAAATATATAGTAACAATGTTATAATGCTCGGTAGCGATCCCTAAACATTTTCCGACTACAGGGAGCCTTTGCGATATTTTTGTTCTCTATTTGTCACAATTTAATCAGGTGACCCGCAAAGAAATTAAAAACGAGGTAAAAAGTGGGCCACCCTAATATATACATATATATATATATATTAGGGTGACCCAATATATTGGGTGAAGTAAAAAGTTCTGAGCGTTTTCCGCTAGATGTCTTTAGTGAGCCATATCTCATGATGTATACATCGCATTGGGTCATACTATACGGATATTTAAAGGTGACATTACGCTTCAAAAAAAGTTCTTTGACAGTTTTGTGTTTGGTGAAGCCAGTTGTGTGTTACAGCGTTCCAAAATGGAGGTAAAAAAAGAGAAAATTCGATACATTCTTCAGTACCACTACGACCAAGGTGAAAAGGCGGAGCAGGCGGCCAAAAAAAATTTGTACTGTTTATGGACCCAATACAGTATCGAATGCAACAGCAAAGTGGTGGTACCAACGATTCCGTTCTGGTAATATGGACATCGAAAATGAGGCACGCTCTGGTAGGCCAGTCGTCGAAAATGTCGATAAAATCATGGAAATCGTCGAGTCGGATCTGCATGTGAGCACTTATTACATTGCCCAGGAACTGAAGATTAGCCAGAAAACCGTTTGGAACTATTTGCATAAGGCTGGTCTCAAGAAGAAGCTCGATGTATGGGTGCCACACGAATTGGCATAAAAGAACCTTTTGGACCGAATTGATGCCTGCGATTCTTTGTTGAAACGTAACGAAATCGACCCATTTTTGAGGCGGATGGTGACTGGCGATGAAAAATAAGTCACATACGAGAACAACAGCCGAAAAAGATCGTGGTCCAATCGCGGTGAGCCTGCCCAAACGATCGCCAAGCCCGGATTAACGGCTAAGAAGGTTTTGCTGTGTGTTTGGTGGGATTGGAAGGATCCACTATGAGCTGCTCCCATCGGGCCAAACACTCAATTCGGACCTCTACTGTTAACAACTGACCAGATTGAAGCAGGCGATCGACCAGAAGCAGCCAGAATTGGCCAAAAGGAAGGGTGTTGGGTTCCATCAAGACAACGCCAGGCCGCACACATCCTTAACGACGCGCCAGAAGCTCCGAGAGCTTGGATGGAAGGTTCTATCGCACCCGCCGTATAGTCCAGACCTGGCACCAAGCGATTGTCACCTTTTCAAGTATTTGCAAAATTTTCTGGATGGTGTAAAACTGGCCTCAAGAGAGGCTTGTGAAAATGAACTGGTCAAGTTTTTTACCAATAGGGACGAGGACTTCTTCAATCGCGAAATTACGAAATTGCCTTCAAAATGGACAAAAGTTAACGAACAAAACGGCGCATATTTGATCTAAATCGGATAATCCTAACTATGTTAATTTCATCATCGAAATAAAGCGAAAAAACGCTCAGAACTTTTTACTTCATCTAATATATATTAGCTCGGCTCACCATTAGGATCTCGGGGAAGTTAATTCGGGGCCTTCAAGGGATTATTTGTGGATTCCATAGTAGGGTTTTTCGTAAAAGAGCCAAACCAGGCTCCTATTAGGGAATGGTAGGATAGATAGGTTGGCTAAAACTATGGTTTAAGTACAGAGACTAAGTAACGGCCTTTAAGGGGTGTATTTGTAGATTCCCTAGTAGCAATTTCCCCAATACGACCAGACTTTGCTATTATTGGGGTAATTCAGTATAAATTGATTGACTAAAGAATTTGTGGCATAATAATTATCAAGATCGATTAAATATAATAATTAAACTATGCGTTTAGTAGACGAGCTGTGATGCCTTGAACCAACGTGCATGCAGTGCGTTCATTGGAACAACGCGGGATCAAACGTGTCAAAATATGCGACAGAATTCTGAGCCTCAAATGTATTGAAGTAACACATTTCTTTTTCACAGTGCACACACACGGACGGTACGCATATGGCTGCAATAATTTTAATGAGGCACCGTTGAAGCAATTTTAAAGGCCCTGGTTATTTTGCCTTCAATGTCCCTCTGTAGGAAAGTGTCACTGATCACTGATGGCCCATGTGAGGCTTCCAGACTAGAGCCTCAATAAAGTTCGGGAAAATTAAGATGGTCCCGCTCAAAGCCCGAACTTAATGTCCGCACGGCTTCGACTCTTCGTCTCTCATACGCTCGCTTATGAGAGTCGAACGTAAAAAGAATAAACATTCAACTCTTCGCACTCCGACGAAAACAGAACAGTGGAGACAATATCCAAATAATAATGGCATTTTAAAATGAAGGCAATGAGGGTTTCCTCGAAGAGGAAAAGAGACGAAGAGAGAGAGAGAGAGAGAGAGAGAGAGAGAGAGAAAAAGATTGAAATCGGGTGTGGATACACTCCCGATAAGCTTCCGCAAAAATACGTCAACCCCTGTTTGCTCGATCAAAGTGACCGAGCAACCTTCGACATCTTGGCCCTTGAACACTCGGCGATACGAAACCACCGTTCCTTTCCAAATGCCCTCAGCAATGATCTTCTCACAGCTCCTCGCTTCCATCGATCCCTTATCATGTCCATCTAAAAATTGAGACAGGCATTCGCACACGTCAAGTTCGTTTCGCAAAACGTTGCAGAATCAAGTCGATTCCAATATACGGAGCTTCGTTATTCCCTGACCGGATAAACAATAATGAATAAAAAAAAATAATTAGAAAAAGTTGGAAGAATATATGGAACAGTAAAAAATAATTAGTTAAACGCAGTACTCGAGTTATTTTCTTTTTTGCTTGATTGCAAATAAACAGCCATCACTTGCGTCATTTCTGCAAGTTTTTTCAATAAAAAATTCTCGACGTATTCGTCAAACTCTTTACTTCGGGAAAATGAAAAAAAAAACGATGTTTGCATATCTCGCAGTCGTGAGGAATGCAAAACGCGCCTTGAAGGAAAATTGCCTCGTAGTATCGAGCGGAATGCATTTGCAGTCGTACCTTATCTTAATGTCGGACTTGCAGCAACTGTATTGTTCCGTCAATTGAGTCGAAAAACAATTACCGTTAGAGCAGAAATTGCAAAGCCAACAAAAGGCTCGAAAATTTGCAATATGTTTACGGATTCCTGCCTCAGCCCATTACAATGTGGCTTCCAACTGAACGACGTCATGCAGTCCTCTTTCATTGTCTTCGACACGTGCGACAGTTCACCAGCATTTAAGATCGTCTGGCCTACACGGATACAATGGTATAATGTATAATTAGCTACCAGAATCTCAAGGAGAACCTTATCACTTTCGAGTGAAAACTCGGACTTGAGCCATGCTTCGGAGCTGAGAGAATTAACCTCCCGAAGAAGCACGTGCAGAAGGAGCCGAGAGCAAAAAACTAAAAACCAGAGAGCGAAATGTCAAAGATTTCCAAAGAGCAAAGATCGAAATGTCAAAAAATTCCACAGAGCAAAGAGCAAAATGTTGAAAAATTCTAAAGAGCGAACAACAAAATGTCAAAAAAATTCCAAAGAGCGAAGAGAAAAACACCAAACATTTCGAAGATCGAAGATAAAAACCCGAACAAAAAATGCTATAAAAATTCCAAACATCGTAAAGCCAAACGCCAAAAAATTCCAAAGAGCCAACAAGATAATGCCGAATAATTCTGAAGAGCGGAAATCAAAATGCCAAATAAACCCAGACGAAAAGCACCGAACAGCGAGGAGCAAAATGCCAACAAATTTCAAAGAACAAAGAGCAAAATATTTTTAAATTCTAAAGAGTGAAGAGCAAAATGCAAATAAAATCCAAAGAACGAAGAGAAAAACGCCAAACATTTCAAAAAGCGAAGATAAAAACCCGAACAAAAATGCTAAAAAAATCCAAAGAGCGAAGAAGAAAATGCCGAATAATTCCGAAGAGCGGAGAGAAAAATTCCAAAAAATTTCAAACAGCAGAACTCAAAATGCCTTATAATTACAAAGTGCGAAGAGCAAAATGCCAAAAAAATGGTAAGAATGAAGAGCAAAATGCCAAAGACACCTAGAAAAATAATTCCAAAGAGCGAAAAGCAAAATTCCAAACATTGCAAAGAGCAAAGACTAAAAGACCTAAAAAAATGTTATAAAATTTCGATGAGCAAAGAGCACAATGTTAAAAAGTACCTGTGAGCGAAGATCAAAATGCCAAAAACTTCCAAAGAGAGAAAAGGAAAACCCAAATAAATCCAAACAAAAAATGCCGAAGAGCGATGATCAATACGCCAAAAAATCCCGAAGAGCGAAGATTAGAATGTCCAAATATCGATTTTTTTTTTAATTCCTCACGTCGTATTCTCTCTCAAATGAAAATCGCCTAGTCATGTCAAGCGGAATGCCTTTGCGGAGTCGTGCTTTGTCGTGGTGTTGGACCTGAAGCTATAGTATTGTTCTACTAATTGACTCGAGAAACAAGTAATGTTATAGCACAAACTGAAAAATTGACCAAGATTGTCCATATCTATACCTATGATAAAATCGTAACAAAGTCGTGTTTGTACAGGAAATATTTTGGATCCGACAATGTCTATACGGGTAGTTACACCCATGCGGAAATTAAGTTCGGGCTTTGATCGGGCCCATCGTAATTTTCCTTAACTTCATTAAGGGCGGGGTAAGGTTAATTCGGTGAAAAAAAAGCATATTTTCAAGAATTTTTTTAGTCGATGCAGGTAATGCTGGTTTATTTAATTAATTTCCAAATAAGAATACATCTGAACTGCATTTTCCTTAATTTTCATTGCAAAATATTGATAAATAAGCCGTTGGCAGCAAATCTCCGCAGGCGCCTCGAAAAAGAGTTGTTTTGCGGTGTACGCTATAACTCGTCACTGGATCATCTGAAAAAAAAAATCAAAATGCGTTTAGGTGAGATGTTTCTCGAGGTAACGCTGTCGAGTTTTTTGCAATTGATTTTATCATTTTCGGTAGCACTTGGAAGTCAAAAACGCGATTTTCGCTAAAAAAATCGGCAAATTTGTTATTGTAAAATAAAAAATAATTATTAAAAAAAAACTCGGCAGCGTTACCTCGAGAAACATCTCACCTAATAAACGCATTTTGATTTTTTTGCTTCAGATGATCCAGTGACGAGTTATAGCGTACACCGAAAAACAAATTTTTTTTCGAGGCGCCTGCGGAGATTTGCTGCCAAAGGCTTATTTATCAATATTTTGCAATGAAAATTTAGGAAAATATAGTTCAGATGTTGTATTATTATATGGAAATTAATCAAATAAACCAGCATTACCTGTATCGTATAAAAAAATTCTTGAAAATATGCTTTTTTTCCACCGAATTAACCTTACCCCGCCCTTAAGGCCCTAGTCTGGAAGCCTCGCATGGGCCATCAGTGGCCGGTCACACTTTGCTACCGAGGGCCATTGAACGCAAAATAACCAGGGCCTTTAAAATTACCTCAACGGTGCCTCGTAACAAATTATTGCAGCCATATGCGGTACGTACGTGTGTGTGCAGTGTAAAAAAGAAATATGTTATTTCAATACATTTGAGGCTTAGAATTCTGTCTTATATTTTGACACGTTTGATCCCGCGTTGTTCCAATGAACGCACTGCATACGTGCTGGTTCAAGGCATCACAGCTCGTATAATAAATACATAATTTAATTATTATATTTAATCGAACTCGATAATTACTATGCCACAAATTCTTTAGTCGAGCAATTTATACTGATTTGCCCCTATAATAGCAAAGTCTAATAGTATTGGGGAAATCGCTACTAGGGAATTAACAACTACACCCCTTAAAGGCCTTTACCCGATCTCCGTACACTTAGACCATAGTTTTATTCAACCTACCTACCCTACCATTCCCTAATAGAGGCCCGGTCCAGGTCTCTTATCGAAAACCTTACTATAGAATACACAAATAATCCATTGAAGGCCCCAAATTGTATTGGATATACCCTGCCAATTTTCCGCACGAGACGTAATTGAAAATCTTACACGAACAAAATCTGTGATCCATGCCGATTCCCGATCGCTATGTACGTTCGTTATTGATCTTGCGGTGTAATCTACTCATACGTTCGTGTATATAGTTTTCGAAGGTAAAAGTACACAGGTGACATTCCCTTTGGCCGTAAAATCGTGCGGTGGTTAACCCTTATTCTCGTGAGCGAGTAGTCAATATAATTGATCTATCGGTGGATGGTTCGTCGATGCGGCAACAACATGCCAAAGGGTCCTCTTCTCACGGTGCATCGTCGAAACTGGAGGGCAAGCGGTACTCGACGGGCAGGAAGATCGCTCGTCGCGAGCACCCGCCGTATACATCACGAACGCCTCGCCCTCGTCCACTTTTTGTTTTAACCTCGCATCACGTCCCTTTCCGTTTCGATTACTTTTTTCCTCGCCTCGACTCAGCCACCCGGGCGGATCATCGTGATCCATATGTATATGTACGTATATATATCTGGATATATATATATATATATATATATATATATACAGCAACCGAACCGGAAGTGAAGCTGCCCTCGCTCGAGCTTTTTCATACTTTTTCGTATACGATCGAATTTTTTTCAACCCTTGTTTTCTTCTCCAATTTTCTTCACGTCCGTTCATTTTCCGTATCGCCGCTCGAGCGCGTGTCCCACGAGCGGCATTTTAACTAAGCGAATTGTCTCGTCCTGAGAATCCAAAGAACGCCCTTCTGCCAAATGCAAATTTTTTTTGCAATTATAAATCTTTGTCCGTGGACTCGAAATACGTTCGTGGAAATTGTTCCAGGATTCGACAATTTTCGTTTTTCGCGCCAGCGCTCGGTGACTATCGTTGACAGTGAAGACACACGGAATTTTCCCATTTTCACACATTTTCCGGACTGCATAGCAGTATTTGCGTTAATGGTCAAACTCTTCGTGTGAACGATGGAAAGAGCGAGAGAGAGAGAGAGAGAGAGAGAAAAAAAACAGCGAAATGGATAGCACAAAGTCTTTGGATCCAGAGAGCTAGCGTGTGCGTGGGTGTGTGTACGTGTGTGTGTGTACTTTGTTGCTGCGCTATGTGCGGATGAGATCACGAGAGATATACGATCGAGCCAACGTATACATCGTTTGTGCCAAAAGCTCTGCAGTTGGAACTAACAGTTGTTCACCATGTTCCTTTTCTACTTTCCTCCCCTTTGTATATTTGTATTTTTTTGCGCTATGCCACGATCCCTCTATCTCTGTCCTCTCTCTCTCTCTCTCTCTCTCTCTCTCTCTCTCTCTCTCTCTCTCTCTCTCTCTCTCTCTCTACGAAGCAGGTGGACACGACAAAACGCGACGAAAAATTAATTACCACGACCCGAGTCCCTGGAAGCGCATTAAATTCATACGCATGCCGGACTCTGGTACTCCCGTTTCCCCGGCCCGTCACTTTTTCATGCCCCCACCCCTTTTGAGGAACGACCAAACGTGGATTCCGAGAGTCCGTACTATCGTGTCTATTTTTTTTTTTTTTTGTAACGTAGTTACTCCGGAGAGGACGGATCGGGAACGAAATCAAAAGTAATAGGTAAGTGTGCAAAAGGATTTAACGAAGTCGCGGGGATAGGAGTTGTCGAAAGTTTGGAATCAAGTGAGGGAGCCTCGCATCTGCCGTGCCGGTATACGATTAATAGAGAATGGCTTTGAGAAGTTTCAAAAGTTTCGTCACCTACTGTTTCACTGGGTCACGACGCTGGAACGAACGTTGTGTGTAAGAGACCTTTAAGAGAGCAAAAAGACTTTCTATAAGCAGTCGCGAGAAATAGGCGGACCTAGTTATAGCCGAAATTGCGCATGTGCATCTGTCTTGTGGAAAGGATATCAAGGGACTGACACCACGCTCTTTGAAGTCTCTCAAGTAAATTGAATGTCTCGATGAATCTTTATGACACAACTGGTATGTCTTGGTCTCTCTCTCTCTCTCTCTCTCTCTCTCTCTCTCTCTCTCTCTCTCTCTCTTTTAGCTCTGTTCCAGTATGACACTTCAAATTCCTTGCCCCATGCAGCCTTTGGTTTCATTCAGAAATGAGAGCAAAATCACTCTAGAGAGGGGAAATACATGTAGACGACGAAAAAAATGCCAGTTTTGATCTTAAAAAACAAAAGCAACAAGACGTCTTACATTGATAAAAATTTGTATAAAAAGCAACTATTTCATTACGTAAATTGAATAGGTATTTAAATTTCGCAATTAAGTCAATGGATAAAAGCAATGCACTAGATTTACCGGCGATACACAACCATGAGAATACTGGAAGATCAACATTTACTACCGAGCAGTAGATAATATTATTGTAAATTTAAAACGCTGATTTGAGAATCTACCATTACCTCATGCAGTTGAGATCTTTTCAAAATTGGATATGAAGAACGGAGGACTTTTCATCAATAATTGTAGAAAAATCTTAATAATTGATAAGCCATAGCTTTAGAAGCGGAAGCGATGGTCATGAAAATCATACGTCAGATCAAAAATGATAAAATAAATACTGAAAAATTAAGGAATTACTGGATGGACCGTCGGGCTAAAAGTTAGTCCAAAATGGGCGAATCGTGGATTTACAAGTCTAGATCATGTCGTACATGTTTAGCTTTACAAATAGCTAATTTAATAATAAATTAACACTTAGAAATGTTAATTTTCTACTTTTAATAATAATTGAAGTCAAATTCGACGATATTGGCGTGTGCTTGACTGAGATATTGTCAGTGACTGTACATCTGTTTCAACTGTCCAACAAAAAAATTTCTCAACTGTTAAATAATTGCCCAAAAACTCAATATATTTTGAGTTTTCCCAAGATTGCTATCAATTCATCGTTAAAGAAAGGCGATACTCCTCATTACTTGAATTAATTTCTCGATAATTACTCAGTCGATTTATTTGAAACTTAGCATAATCAATCGCTTGATCCTAAATCTTGATGATTTAATATTTTCCGAATTTATGGCGATTTAGTTCCATTCGTTTTGCAACCATTAACGTCCGCAGAAGCTGATTTCCCATAAGCGACCGTGTTAAATTGATATGTTCATAAGTACTAAATTATTTAGTGAAAGATTCTAAAATAGTTCATGTATCATTATTCTATCAAGAACTATCATTCCTCAAATTTTCACGAATTTTGACGATTTTTTAATATCCATTCAGTAATACCTTAAGAAAGCATGTCAAAAAGGAGTACTGCCCTAACTAATACAAACTTTTCCAAGCAGCAATAGTGCTCCCAGTGAGCTTCGCCGGCTGCGAGAGAAGTTTTTCTGCGATGAGGCGGATAAAAATGTGGCTTAGAAGCACAATGCTTCGGGAACGATTTTATCATGTCACTACTGAGCATAGCGAATGACATTGTTAAAAAAAAATACAGCTGAAAAAGTGTTGGGCTGATTTGCTAAAAAAAATAGAACATTAAGACATTTAATTGAGTACCTACTGAAAGTAAAGTTTAAAGACCGATAACTGGATTAAAAAATGATGATAAATTAGTTGATTTTTTTTAAGCTAACGCAAGAGTTTGATATTAATGTTAATATGAACGTGTGATTAGGGCAAGTTTCATATTTCATGTGTGTGACGTGATTATCGGCTATTATGTAAATTTTATTTAAGGGCTTAGGCCACTCTAGAGGCCAAAAAAAGGGCATATTTGGTGATTTTTTTTTCAGCGAAACCATAAAATAAATCGGAATTACAAAATAGGGATTTTATTACACACTTAATTGACTATACAAAATTATTTTTTTAACAGCGATACATATCAAAATGGCGACTGTGCATCATTTTTCCGATGACGCCTTTATTTTTGGAAGGTCAACGGCCGGACCAACAGCTCCTATAATTTTTAAGTTACGATGAGACACTAAAGTTTTTTCGGTTATATATAAGTATACCTATAGAAATACGTAGGATTTTTTTTATATATTGTTTTTTTGTCAAAATGGCGCATTTCTAAAACAAAGAGTATAAAATGCCATGAGAAAATCGTCAAAAAATTGTTTATAAAAAAGGAACTATGCAATATAATTTTAAAAATCCTACGTAGCGCCTGAGAAAATGTAATTCTAAATATACAGTTAAAATTTCAAGTAAATCGGTTGAAATTTTTTTGAGTTATGAGTCCGGCCGACTTGAAAAATGTAGTTTTGAGATAAACGCGTTTAAAGTTAGTAGAAAGTCACGACATGAATCAAGAGTGGTTGCGCTAGAATTCGAAAATCGTGTATTTGAAGATTTTTGACATCCATAATCTTTTGGAATATAATTTTATGAGTACTAAGGTACATTTTTAACAAAAAAAATCAATTTTTGGAAAATCCTAGAGTGGACTAAGGTCTTAAAAAGCGATGATTGTTAACAAAAGTAGTTCATCTCCCTTGAGTTTGAGTTTCCCGGAGCATAATAAATATTATCAATCAATCTCCCTCTCTCTCTCTCTCTCTCTCTCTCTCTCTCTCTCTCTCTCTCTTTCTCTCCCTCTTCCGTTGCGTATCCCTCTCACCTGAAAGAATATTATTTCTCACCCCAATCGTCAAGATCGCAAGACCACTCCTTTACGACTCATTATTCAGCGACGATACCGTCCGCATCTTCGCAAAATTTACGATAATAAAAATAAAACAATACATATCGCTTAATAAAATAAGAGAAACGACGTGTCAACCGAAATACGTTTTCGCGGTCGACTCGAAACAATGATCCGCACCGAGATGCTCTCAAGCCTTTTCATACTTTTGTATAGTGGGGGAGGGTGAGAGCTCGAAGGGGCGGCTCGTATATTACGAGGGAAATGCTCGTAAGAACGGGAATGCGAGTGTAGAACAAGCGGGCGATATACATTAAAGGGACATTAAAGGAGCGAAAGCTCGAGAAGAAGTGGGGTGAGGGAGAAAGAGTTATATATGTATGGCTAGATAAAGGAAAACTGAAGCGGAGCCTCTTGGGCTCTCTCGTATTACAATACAGAGGCAGAGTGAGATAAAAAGAGAGAGAGAGAGAGAGAGAGAGAGAGAGAGAGAGAGAGAGAGAACGATAACGCTGAAACGATGACAACGAGAGAAAAGTGGCTGAGAGGGTTGCGCCTTCTCCTCTCAATCTTTCCGACTTTTTCCACTTGTCGGATTATTAAACTCGCGTCTACTTCGCGAACTCAGACTCCCTATTTTCAAGACATTCGGCTCTCTCTCTCTCTCTCTCTCTCTCTCTCTCTCTCTCTCTCTCTCTCTCTCTCTCTCTCTCTCCATCTTTCTCTCACTCTCTCTCGCTCACTCACCCCCCCCTCAACTCTTACACACAGTTTCGTGATTATTATTACTACTACTATATAATAGTTTCTTATGACATTTACGTATATTTACTTTTAGTTCGTATTATAACATTATTTTTTTCTATTCGTATTAATTATTCTTTATTTTTCCTTGAGATTTTTTTATTTGCTTACGAATCTTCGTGAGCATGCGATGTCTTCTTTTTTTACGCTTTTATTATTTTTTGTTTGCTTTTGATTGTTTATTATTTATCGATGCTTGTTTACATTTTTGTTTTTTATTTGCATTTTGCCTGTATTTTATGTTTTGTTCTGGACAGATTACTAGGGAATATCTCCGACTCTCTCTCTCTCTCTCTCTCTCTCTCTCTCTCTCTCTCTCTCTCTCTTTCTCTCTCTGGCTCTCTCCCTCTCTCTCTCTCTCTCTCCCTCCCTTCCTCGCTCTCTGTGATTAGCCCTTAGCCCTCTAAGCCCAACGAATCGAGGAAACGCGACGGCTGCTAAGACATTCATAGCAGAATATCTTGGCCTCTAAGATATTCGATACGTCGATGTACAACCTACTAACCTCGTAAGATTCGTTAGTTATAATTAAGATTTAAGTATTGTCAATTGTTCGTTTGGTTTTCGGTGCCGGTAATTTTTTGAATGCTAACATGCCTCAGGGCCCGAAATAAAACTCTCTCTCTCTCCCCCTTCTTCTTTTTCTTCTAAACCCACCTATTTAAATCTCATTTAGGGGGGGGGGGTGGTCAATGGAAATCTCACGTCAACTTTGTAATTCAGAAAATATACTATTATAACATTTTGTAAGGTACAGGGTGCTTAAATCATTCTAGAAGGGAAAATGTTTTAAGAAAACAAGTATAATAACACCATTGTAATTGCTTTATTATTCTTGGTAAGAATCAGACTTATTAAGTATATATATATATACCAGGTGTACAAGTATGAAATGCGGATTTTTTTCTAAAAAAAACACGTTAAATTAGGAAGAATGATAAAAAGTGCTTTATTCAAAGTATGCTCCATCGCTTGTTATACATTTTTTCCATCTTTCGTGCAATTTGTGAATATCACGCCAGTAAAAATCTTCCCCTTTTGCTGCGAACCATTCATCGAACCATTTTTTCACATCTTCGTACGAACCAAAGCGCTGCTCAGCAAGTGCGTGACCCATCGATGCAAACAAGTGGTAATCGGAAGGAGCCCAGTCTGGTGAGTAAGCCGCATGGGGTAGAACTTCCCAGCTGAGTGCTTCCAACGTGTGGCGAACCGGTTTTGCCGTATGTGATGGAGCATTGTCATGAAGAAAAATGACTTTGTGTTGCCTCTTTCGGTATTCTGGCCTTTTTTCAAGCAGCGAACGGTTCAAATCGGTCAATTTTTGTTGGTAACGTTTAGTATTAACCGTTTCCCCAGGTTTTAACAGCTCATAATAAACTACGCCCCTCTGGTCCCACCAAACACAGAGCATCGTCTTTCTGCCAAAGCGATTCGGTCTTGCGGTCGATGTGGATGGTGCGCCTGGGTCTACCCATGATTTTTTGCGCTTGGGATCTCAAAATAAATCCACTTTTCATCCCCTGTAACTATACGATGCAAAAACGACTTCCTTTTGGACCGAGCGAGCAAAATGTCCCATGTGTTTTTGCGCTTTTCCATTTGCTTGTCGTTAAACTCATATGGTACTCATCTACCGGTCTTCTGAAACTTTCCCATCTCTCGTAGTCGATTGGAAACAGCTTGTTGACTAACGCCCAATTGCTCGGCGAGTTGTTTTTGTGTTTGAGAATCATCTTCGTCCAACAATGCTTGCAATTCCACATCTTCGTATTTTTTTTTGCGGTTTTCCATGTTCCTTGTCTGCAACATCGAAGCCATCACTTTTGAAACGCCGAAAGCATCGTTCACACGTATCTTGCGATGGAGCATGTTCACCATAAGCTTCTCGAAGTAATCGGTATGATTCAGCAGCAGTTTTCTTCAAATGAAAACAAAAAATTAATGCTCCCCGCGAATACTCTTTGTTCGGTATAAACTTCGACATATTGAACACAACACTATGCACACACTTTTCCAATTTATCACTCGTACGCGTCTGACACTTGTTGATGACACAACAAAATGGCGCAGTGTCAAATCATTATAGCACAAACTGCATTGGTGCACCATCTGTTGTCTGAAATCCGCATTTCATACTTGTACACCTGGTATATATATATATATATATATATATATATATATATATCCTTTGTAATTAAATTTTTTTCAAAAACTTGTGAAGTGTCAATATTTCCAGACTAGTCTGAAAATATGGGCAGGCACGTGTCCATATTAACAGTATGAAATAAACATAATCAAACGTTCTTATTAATCTTCTCATTCTATTCTTAGGCATTAATTAAGTTATTGCTTCATTATCTTCTTCATTAATTTTAATCAAATATTTTTCTGTTCATCTTAATATATTCTTTGGAGCCAAGTTGCCCATGGATCGCGTAGGGAAGGTGGTAGCGGAGCACTACCCCATCCTATCCTATTTTTTTAAACTAAATAACACTAAATTAAAGCCGTTATAGTGCACCTTAGTATCATTTTACGTGCAAACGTAGTATCATTTTTCTCCTCTTCTTCTTTCACAGAAAAAATGTATTTGATAGAACACTATATCGGCAATTCTCTATTAGTGGTACGAAGCAAAATACATTAACTATCAAACGAATGTAATCATTTAAAAATAATCTCACGAAAATCGCACGTGCGGGGGATGGGAGGCTTCCATATCTCGCCAAATCTCACCAGGGGGGAGGGGTGGATCCAAATTAAATGAAAAACAGCTCACGTAATTAATGGACGTCCCCTTTCGGATTCTCACGTAGTGGTCACCGTTGCCCCCTCGTTGCGTGCCCCAAAATTAATAAAATTAATGGTCCATATTACTCGGGGGGGGGGGGGGGGCATTCACGCCTGGCACAAACTTCACCCTTTTTTCGTTATCCTTCCCTCGTTCTTTTTTGCTCATTCCGAATGAATGATTCGGGCAGGGCTGAAGAGGGAGGGCTCATTGACGCAAAAGACCTTTGCCAAGATCTTTGGCTCTCGATGTAGGCGTTCGTGGAAGAAAACGAGAAGAGGCAACTCATCGCGCGCAAGCTTCTGCGTGAGAACTCGTTCAACCATATAAGAAAAATAATGGAAACGAGAGAGAGAGAGAGAGAGAGAGAGAGAGAAAGAGCCCTCAGGAAAATGGTTCGCGAAGCTCTGCGGCGAGCTGCATACGCGAACGCGTACCGAGAGACCTCGCTACGACGGTTATAAAAGATTTTTTGGCAGACGAGACTTCGCCAGCGGGGGAAGAAAAAAAAAGCTGAAAAAGTTTCCACGTAATAACGGATATATATTTTAATAACGGCTCGTAATTCTTGGAGAGCCTTGCTGGCGCAATCCCGAGCAGTCTCTCTCCCTCATCTCGCAAGAAAGAGCGAGAGGGAGACTGAGTGTGTTGGAGGGCAAAAAAAAAACTGGCCGTCCAACCCTTCCTAGCCGGGGAGATGAAAATGTTCCGTGGAGGATAAGAGCGCCCCCTGGGGTGGCACAGATCGAGAGGAGTAATGTTTATGGTCTGTATATGCGAGGGCCGACGATTATAAACGATCGCCATGGAGCTTTTCAGTGCGAATAATACATGGCGATTAATTTTCGCGTCCGTGGAACGCAGTGAAGATTCTTTCGCTGATTCAGCGAGGAAACGTGTTTTTTTTTTTCTGCGGACATTTTATTTCTTCGAGTTTTTAAATAATCGAGGTTCGAATGTTGCAAAAAATCGAATAATGGGGTTTAAAAAAAAATACGCGCATGTGCGTGTAATTTTTCGAAAAATATTGTGTTTACCTAACCGTGCAGAAATTTCTTAGGGATACCTAAGTTCCGATCGGATCCCGAACGGGATTTAATACGGATTCCCCAGAAGGAGTATCCTCATTGGAATCCAGATCGCGCCCGTTACGTAGGACAAGGCAGAGACGTGGTGGCAAGAATTTGAAATACGTATTAAGGGGCTATTGTACTGCGAAGGCTCAAAAAATAAGCTATTTTTTAATAATTTTTTCTTTGAAATCTGTTGCATGTATCGGTCCAAACGTTTTTTTTTCGCTTAAAGATACATTCTTGTAGAATAGAAAAGAATATTTTTTGTTGCATATAAATGTATATTTATTTAATAATTCATAACCGTGTAAAGGCATGAAAAAAAGTATGTCGCTGGCGTTGATCATTTGCGCTCTCCAGGTAATCGGAAACAAAGAATTCAAAAAGCTTCTTAATCTGTATGAGTGTCGCTATCGTCCAAACTAGAATTATTTAAAAAATATCAATTTTTACTTAGACTTTCGCCCAAATGATGACGAAAAATACGTCTTTTTCGAACACTTTTGCAAAAACACGACGCCATTTTGTTATTTTGCAACATAAAATAATAATTCTAGCTCGGGCGTTAGCGACACTCGTACAGATTGAGTATCTTTTTGCATTTTTTGTTTCAGATTACCTGGAGAGCGCAAATCATCAACGCCAGCGACATACTTTTTTTCATGCCTTTACACGATTATCAATTGTTAAATAAATATACATTTATATACAGCAAAAAGAAATTATTTTGTATTCTGTAAGAGTGTACCTTTAAGCGAAAAAAATTTTTTTTTACCAATACATGCAATAAAGTTTTCGAAAAAAAATGATTAAAAATAGCTTATTGTTTGAGCCGTCACCGTAGAATAGCCCCTTAAATACATTTTTTTAGCTAATTAAATACATATTTTCTTAGTTCGAACCATCTTTATTTAATTTAAATTTAATTACTTGGAATAAATAACCTATATCACTTTTCTCCAGGAAATATAAGTCATTCAAGGCCTATATATTGTTTATTTCGAAAATTTTTATTAAATGTAAAGAATTTTTGTTAAATGTAAAGAAAAATGCTCGAAGTGATGACCCTCGACTTGTAAGCACTTGTTAATTCACTGATGAAAAGACCGTCTAACTTCAGCCAACATTTGTGGTGTAATTTCGGTACATGCTCGGCGTATTCTTTCTTCGAGCATCTTCTGTAGGTAGACCCAAACCAAGGTTAGTGGATCCTTTGAAAGTGATTATTCCGATATTTTTCGATTTTTCGACTATTTTCATACTTTGCGTGACTAGAATGACCTTGTGTTGTAGGTCGCTGAATGCGTCTTAAAATCGGTAATAATGTAATCGAAAAAAAAATACATGGTTCCATTTAAAAAAGTGGAGTTGACCTTGACGTAGCTTCAGCGCCGCCGCCGATAAAAAAAATAGGGTGGTCCAGTATGACGGCATTCTCGAACACTGAAAATTTTGGCTGAAACATTTTTGGATATGATCAATAGTTTGAGTGCTATTGCTCTGTAACGCTTTATGTGCCTCACCCTGTATATTCCTAAATAGAGCAAACTAATCTGCTGCAGGCAAGCATCTCATCGAGTACGTAAATAGCGTGTAGTGTACGAAAGGTCGATGCTCGTAACAGCAGGCATAGAGAGAGAGAGTGAGAGAGGGAGGGGGGGGGGGGAGAGAGAGAGAGGGAGAGAGAGAGAGAGGGAGAGAGAAAGAGAGGGAGCGAGAGAGAGAGAGAGAGAGAGAGAGAGAGAGAGAGAGAGAGAGAGAGAGAGAGAGAGAGAGAGAGAGAGAGAGAGAGAGAGAGAGAGAGCGAGGAAGGGAACAAGGGCACATATCGCTGTACATTGCAAAGATATTTTTAATTTATCGTACAAACATATACGCACCCGCATATATATATATATAAAGAATGTCTCAAAATGACCTGACATTTTTATTTATTAATAAAACGTCTTATTTATTTGATAAGTACGAATATTTTTTATTTTAAGGGCGGGGTAAGGTTAATTCGGTGAAAAAAAGCATATTTTCAAGAATTTTTTTAGACGCTACAGGTAATGCTGGTTTATTCAATTAATTTCCATATTATAATACAACATCTAAACTACATTGTCCTAAATTTTACTTGCAAAATATTGATAAATAAGCCGTTGACAGCAAATCTCCGCAGGCGCCTCGAAAAAAAGTTGTTTTGCGGTGTACACTATAACTCGTCACTGGATCATCTGAAACAAAAAAAAATCAAAATGCGTTTATTAGGTCAGATGTTTCTCGAGGTAACGCTGCCGAGTTTTTTTTTAATAATCATTTGTTGTCTTACAATAACAAATTTGCCGATTTTTTCAGCGAAAATCGCGTTTTTGACTTCCAAGTGCTACGGAAAATGAAAAAATCGATTAAAAAAAAAACTCGGCAGCGTAACCTCGAGAAACATCTCACCTAATAAACGCATTTTGATTTTTTTTGTTTCAGATGATCCAGTGACGAGTTATAGCGTACATCGCAAAACAACTTTTTTTCGAGGCGCCTGCGGAGATTTGTCGCCAACGGCTTATTTATCAATATTTTGCAATGAAAATTTAGAAAAATATAGTTCAGATGTTGTATTATTATATGGAAATTAATTAAATAAACCAGCATTACCTGTATCGTTTAAAAATATTCTTGAAAATATGCTTTTTTTTCACCGAATTAACCTTACCCCGCCCTTGATATAAGGCACAAACATGGAGGCTATATGTGAAACACAATATCCGATAAATAGCCGCCTCGTCCCTGTTTGCAAACGTTCACCCTTTTGACGAAATTTTCAATAACATTTTGGCATAATTGCAGACTAATTTCATTAATGGTGCGTCCAATTGCTTCCTCGAGCTCTGGAATGGTCTGTGGATCATTGGCATACACTTTTCCGTTCAGAAAATCCCCAAAGAAAGAAGTCCAATGGCGTCAAATCGCACGATCTTGGTGGCCAATTCACATCGCCGCGGCGCGAGATAACACGACCATGAAACATCGTCTGCAATAACTGCATTGTTTCGTAATGAATTTTCACAATTTCTATGCGTTGCTCGACCGTGTAATTCTCCATGACCAAACCTCAATATTTCCTGATGCCAGTTGTCAAAGAATAGTACTCCATGTTCGCCACACAAAAAAATGGCGCGCATTAAAAAATGTCAGGTCATTTTGAGACACCCTTTACTTAAAATTTAATTAAGGCAGTACCTTCGTCTAAATATTGGAAAAAATCGTCTTTTTTTCTAAATTTAGTTTCATTTTTCTACAGACCTTTCAGACAACGTCTGTAAAAACCGTTTAATGATACTCATAAAATGAGCCGAGATATACAGATTATAAGGAGTCTGCTCGAGGAGCGCGGTGGAGAGGCGGCAAAACTTTAAACCTCGATAAACAATTGGGCGATAGTTAAATAGTTTTTGAGATAATAATTCCCAAAATTATTTCTCTTAATATATTTCGCTCCCAGGGCTGAATATATGAGCACGTTTTCTTTACACAAAGCTACCCCTGGGAGCAAGATTAAATTTTGATCATCGGTACGTCAGTGCCACGAGTACGTTTGTCTATTAATTTTTGCTTCCTCGTAGAAGCTTTATGTAAGAAAAACAATTTTTATTTATTACGCCAGCTTTGGTAACGAAATAAATTAATGAGGAGACACGGTACAAGTTTCCAACTTGCAGCATTTCATTTTCTATGATAAGACTAAACGGTATTTCATTATATGTAATAATTTTACCATTATCGTTCTTTTTAAATGGAAAATTATTCAAAAAATTCAAGGTCACTTAAAATCTCAACGTTATTCGCCGCTTCTCGCTGAAGTAAATCACTACATTTTTTTCCTCAGCACTTTACTTGTGTGAGCAAAATTATTCAAGCATCTCAAAAGCTCCCGCCACGAGGATGCTAAAATGTGTAAGACCGGGAAATCCACGCTTCGTATACGAGGCATCGTATACGACGTGCGATATCTCGCGGCGGCGGATCTCCACTCAATCCTGTACTCCTCGCTTACGGAGTCTCGCTAATATATATGCAAATGAAGTATATATTTGATAAATAATTCAGTTTTCAGCCGACCGTAGTTATGCACGGGAGAACGAATGAGCGAGGGAGTGCGAGTCGGACTCGAGATCTTTACAGCTCTAATTTATCCGTATTAAGACTCACTGCTCGTTTCTCATTCTCTCTCGGTCTCTCGCTCCGTCTCTCCTGCTTCGATCCCTCATCGCGCTCCATATTCGCCATACGTAGATTTCACGTCCTTGATTCGTGCCGCGACAAACGAATTTCATACGCGCTTGGTCATGTGTAAAATTAATTCAATTCGAAAAGATTTCTATCTGTCAATTTTTTTATCTGCCAAAGTTTTGAGCTACGAAATTTAAAAAAAGCTATCAACTTGCGCATTACGGGGACACATCGGAGTAGGTGACAAACAAAATTGGTGAATTATGGGAATTATTATCTTAAAAACTGTTTGTCCGATTTATAAATAAATGTAGTACTTAACGTACTTAACTGCAGTAATGTCCGAGTGAATGTATGTGGTAAATTTAGTAAATTTAGTAAATTTCGTAAATTTAGTAAATTTAGTAAATTTCGTAAATTTCGTAGATTTAGTAAATTTAGTAAATTTCGTAAATTTCGTTGATTTAGTAAATTTAGTAAATTTGCTAAAATTAGTAAATTTGATAAATTTGGTAAATTTAGTAAATATGGTAAATTTCGTGAATTTGGTAAATTTAGTAAATTTAGTAAATTTGGTAAATTTAGTAAATTTGGTAAATTTCGTAAATTTGGTAAATTTAGTAAATTTGGTAAATTTAGTAGATTTGATAAATTTAGTAGATTTGGTAAATTTGGTACATTTAGTAAATTTGGTAAATTTAGTAAATTTGGTAAATTTAGTAAATTTGGTAAATTTAGTAAATTTGGTAAATTTAGTAAATTTGGTAAATTACGTAAATTTGGTAAATTTAGTAAATTTAGTAAATTTGGTAAATTTAGTAAATTTGGTAAATTTAGTAAATTTAGTAAATTGAGTAAATTTAGTAAATTTGGTAAATTTAGTAAATGTAGTAAATTTAATAAATTTTAGTACATTTAGTAAATGTAGTAAATTAAATAAATTTTAATACATTTAGTAAATTTAGTACATTTAGTAGATTTAGTATATTTAGTAAATTTAGTACATTTAGTAAATTTAGTAAAAGTAGTGAATTTTGGTACAGGTATATCCTGAGGACGTGAACATTTCCGACTATACGTCGAACTCGTGGGTGGGAGAGAATTGAGGAGGAAACTTGACGAGGTGCGTGAACCATCACATGTGGCCTCTCTCTCTCCCTCTCCCTTTCTCTGGCCCTCTCTCAATCTCGCCAAAACGCGTTGACGCCTTCGACGTGCCTAAATGACAGACTCTGATTACGAGGGACTATAACGTGACTGGGCCGCTACGCGTTTCCCTAATGGATTGACGCGGGCTCGCGACACCGCGCTTGCTCCAACCTCACGCGTAACGCGTTCCCATCCGGAAACCTAATCAATTCCATAAGTCGATGCGACACTATACCATCGCCCGGGGAGTAATAGAAATTTAGATCTAACTTTCGCCCTCTCCGCCTTGCTCCCCTTACCATCCGAGCTGTTTTCGAATATTCGGAAATATGGTGTTCATATACGGAGAAATTAACGTCTGTTACTTTTCAATTCGTGCACTCTGTGCGTTGGGACGTGTCAGAAAAATGCATCTCTCGCCCCTGCAAACGATATTATTAGGCACTATCTAAAATATTGTCGCGGACTAAACTACCTTTAGCCCGTGACAATAGTTCATGTTTTATTAAATTATTTCTTTATGTCTGCTTGGCTGAAACTTAAATAAAATGAATCGATTATTTGACTTTTATTCTTTTTTGGGGGTACGTGGGGGATTTTTGATAGGTTGAAAACTTTTTCCGGACAAAATTATTTTCCACGATTTCTTTTAACCCAAAACGATTTTTTTAACATGCAATGTTCTATTGAACAATTGATATTTTTTTAAATTTCCCTACGTACTTTGAAAGCAAACCTTATCTAGAATTCAAATAATTTTGGATTTTCGTTCCAGGTAAAAAATTGAAGAACTCTTACCGACCACAGGACCCTATTATACAAAGATGACTCACTTCATCCAGCTTCAGCCCCATCCTTTTTTTACAAAAGCTTGTGAAAAAAAAAATCGTAAAGATACTTGAAGATGTGTAGAACAAAGGCCACTGAACGGAATTTTCATTCTATCAACTGGATACCCACCAAAAAATCGTCGAAATTCACCGTGTATAGCTTATCCGAGCTCTACACGGACAAAAAAAATAAATTTAAATAGAATCTATTTAAATCAAACAGGTTTTTTCCTTGTCTCACAGTCTACTGCAACCCTATTTATTTAAAATATATTTTTTTTAATTTGTTCAAGCTATTCTTTTTAAATATTCTCTATATTCAAATTAAATAAATAACGGTTAGTTCCAAATTAAATAAAGATAAAACACGATATATCGCATGAATACGAGAAAGGAATATAGGTTCATGCCATAAAAGTGCGGTGAAAAAAAGTTAAATTATTTTTCTTTTTTTTCACTACCGAGGCTGTTATTTGGAAAAAAAAACGAAAGGTATCGTTGTACCTTTTATTAAGAGGCGCGACTATTTATGTATAGAAAGACTAACCCTTTTCCTCAATTGCAAAATGTTACAACAGTCTTCTAATGAAAACAAAGCCATGAGATTTTTGAGAGACTGAATCGTGTACGTCTGTCATTTTTCCGTCTGTCGATAAATAAATATACATAAAATAAATAATTTTAATAATGGAATGCAATAGGAAAAAATTGATTTCGCGAAAAATCTAGTTAATTCAAATTTAAAAAGAATCAAATAGATGCATCTGGTTAATATCAAAATAATTTTCCTGTCAGTGTAGAATGGTAGTATCCCATGCAGTTAACAATTCGATATAGTTACTTTTGGAAAAATTTCCGCTGATTGAAAAAAGCCTTTTTAGACAGTAAAACATGAATCTAGTGTAAAAATAATGACATCGAGATGCTTAAAAAGGGATTCGAAGCTGTAAGGGTCTTTGCTTCAGGAAACTTCAACCGGATTCGAGAAATATTAATCGCTTGTTGATTTATACAAGGTTGAACGTGAATAAAAATTTTCCCGTTCACCTCAAATTGGGGAAAAAAAATAAGTCGCCGCTGTAACTGATGCTTGTGTCAGATTGCTCAAATTTCACACGAATTTGTCTCATACCCAATCGTGTGAGAGCAGGTTCGTAAAGGTACAAGTTACGACATCTGTGTTTTCCGGACCTCATGGACGATACCGCTCGAGGCACGGAGAACGTATCGACCGTGGTATGTTACGAGTGAGTTACTGTCGGTAAACGTACTTGAAAAGAGAATTAAGGCCAAGTGTCACACCGACCGAGCGACCATGAGTGCGAGAGAGATAGCTGATTTGCAGATTCCCAATGATTTCTGAAACGGTTGATTTTTGGGAAAAAAGAAAAGAAACACGTTCCGCTCTGTTGAACGACGAACAACCGCTTTCTCTTCTTTTGCCCGAAATATGATCCGTCTAGAAGAAAACTTGGCAGTAGGATTTTTACCGACTGGACTTGTGACACATGGCCTTAAACGAGAGCTCGAAGGAGGAAGGAAGGAGGAAGTCATGGAGACAAGGTCTCCATGGTCACCAAGGATTTTTACCGACCAGACATGAGAGCCATTTCCTTAAGGCCATCTGTCACACCGACCAAACCGCCATGAGTACAAGAGAGATAGCTGACTTGCAGATTCCCAGTGTTCTCTGAGACGGCTGATGTTTCGGAAAAATGGAAAGAAACACCTTCCGCTCTATTGAACGGCGAACAACGTCTTTTTCTTCGTTTGTCCGAAATGTGATCCATCTAGGAGAAAACTTGGCCGTAGGATTTTTACCGACCGAGTAAAAAAAGGTAGCGACACCGCGTTAACTGCCTCTGTCGAGTAAGGCACTCTGTTCCGGCAAGATATACTTTTCTTTAGAATATCATTTTATATACGATAATTATTCTCGAATATTCTGGTGCTGTACGGTAATTTTGTATCGAGCCGCGTGTTTACAAAATCTCGCTTCAAGGCCATGGCTCGTGCAAATTCTATCGAACAATTGTATCGCGCTCTCAAATTAGTCCGTCAGTCAGTCGTCTTTTCGCTAAACAGCGGACACAACGGGTCTTCGCATACTCGCGCGATTATGATCGAATCCCGGTAAATTATCTATTCGATCACCGTTTCTCAAAGACACTCGCGCCGGTTATGATCGAATACCGGTCAATTATCTAGGCGATCACCGGTTCTCAATCAAGTTATTTTTCGATTCTCATTTTTTATTAAACTATAGACACGAAGATTTAAATGTTTATTTATTTCAACACCACCGCCCTACTAACAGCACTTTTCACGGGGATCGTTGAGTTAATCTAGGTTTTCCCTCAAACACACTCACAGTCAAGCATTAATTGGCGGGTATTTCAAAATCGGCGGGTGTTTAAAACGTATACAGTTTGCAGTATTTAAACTTTGTAATAAAACGTATTGATTCGTTCGCTCGACATTCTTAACGTTTTCTCGAAATTGTCGAATCACAAATTCTTTATAAAACGTTGAACATTGAACGTTTTTTACCATACAAATAACCTGAAGCTGACGACACTTTAGCGATAGTCAGTCATGCCAATGGCAGAGGCTGCGGCTGTTGCCAAGTCGATCGGTTATCTTTTCTTGAATAAAATTGCAACATATTTATACTTAATTGCAAAGATGAAAACTATTAGTATAATTTCCCCACTTAGAAATATTTGTCAACAGTATTATGACCTTGAAATTGACTAATAAAAATGTATTTTTACATGAAATGTTATTCGCAAGAAGTTGGCAGCGTTCTCAAAATTCATTGTATTTATTTTCATGCCCACTCTTGCAGCCAAGGAACGGTATCGAAACTCCTTAATTTTGCATCACTGAAGTACACCCACTCTGTGTATTCCCCAGACATCGCTTCCTCAGATTACCATTTGTTACGGTCGATGCAGTCAGCGCTTCGTACGAATTAGTAAAAAAAATGGCTAGATGACTGGATTGCCTCTGAAGAATTCTTCCTGCGTAGAATCTAATTGTTGACCAAAAGATGGGCCAAGGTTGTCTGTTGCGATAGGCATTACTTTGAATAAACCAATTCGTCGATTTTCTACCGAACTACTATTTTTCCTCAAGCTTAAGGTATTACTGGATGGACCGTCGGGCAAAAAGTTAGTCCAAAATGGGTGAATCGTAGATTTACAAGTCTAGACCATGTCGTACATGTTTAGCCTTACAAATAGCTAATTTAATAATAAATTAGCACTTAGAAATGTTAATTTTCCACTTTTAATAATAATTGAAGTCAAATTCGACGATATTGGCATGTGCTTGACTGAGGTTTTGTCAGTGACTGTACATCTGTTTTAAATGTTCAACAAAAAAATTCCGCAATTTTGAAATTTAATTAATACGTTCAGATCATTCGATTATTATCGATAATTACCCAAAAACTCAATATATATTAAGTTTTCCAATGATTGCTATTAATTCATCGTTGAAAAAGGCGATACTCCTCAATACTTTAATTACTTTCTCGACAATTACTCAGTCGATTTATTTGAAACTTAGCATAATCAATTGCCTGATCCTAAATCTTGATGATATATTTTCCGAATTTACGGCGATTTAGTTCCATCCGTTTTGCAACCAATAACGTCTGCAGAAGCTGTTTTCCCATGAGCGACCGTGTTAAATTCATATGTTTATAACTACTAAATTATTTCGTGAAAAATTCTGAAATAATTCATGTAATATTATTTTATAAAGAAGTATCATTCCTCAAATTTTCAAGAATTTTGGCGATTTTTTAATATCCATCCAGTAATGCCTTAACATAGGGCGGTTTCAGATGCAACCGCCTGAAAAAGAGGATGAAGCAGCTACGCTGCCAATGATGATAACGGGGACACGAAAGATCACACGTGCTCGAGGACCATTAAATTTATTCACATGGCCGAGGATTTTGTCTGTCATCACATTTTTTTTTCACGACGCAACTCGTCACACGATAAATAACTTTTAATCGAATATATAAATAGTTATATACACAAATGGATATACAAGCTAGAGGCGCGTTGCGCACGCTCGTGTGAAAAACACGGAAGGAGGGGGGGGGAGGATTCAACAATTTGGAAATAAAGTTCGAGGACTCGTAGAAAAAAAAAGAAGAGGGAAAGCCGAAGCAGCGAATCTAGCGGAGATAATTTTGGAATGTCTCCCAAAGAAAGTAATGCAAAGCTTAAAACATATTTGGTTGCACGTCGCTGGCCGATAAGATCGGGACACGCGGCTAATTATGGAAGGATCTTTCTCTTTCTCGTGCGCAATGTCTTTTATCGTGTTTTCCTGAATTTTCGGACAATAAGGGAGAACGACCGTGTAAGTACGCCTAACAATTAATAAATACGATCGTTGCTCGATACGCTGAACCATCATCCCCCTCTTGTTATATCACTCTCCCTCTCGTTCTAAAGAAAAGAAAAGAAGACGAGGCCTCGACGTGCGGCGACGATATTTGGTACAGGTACAGGCATTTTTCGTGATTTCTCCAATTAGTTTTTTTTTTTTTACATACGGCGACGTGCACGGTTTCAACGACGCTTTGTCTCAGGCTAAGATTTTTTACTAGCCATCGCTATTCCCAGTCCGAGAATACCCGCCAGTCCAACGATTACTCCACCCGCTACGGCCATTCCCACCAGGCCCTCTGCGAACGAAATACATCGATTAGCGTTTATTCTCATAGTACTTCTCGCGCTGCAATAGTCATTTCTACAACACACGATAAGGTCTGTTTTACAAGAGCGTCTCTACAGTTTTTCATACTGATCAATAATCTTTTCAGTTTTTTTCTTTCAGACAATTTTTGGAGGAGTAGGACTTTCCACCGTCAGTGCGCTATTTTTTTAGGCATGGTGTTGCAGTGGCAAAATTATATAAAAAATAAAACCCAAAGATTAAAAAATATTTTTATGTACAACATAAGTCATGTGAATGAACGAACAAAAAATCGGAAAAGTCGTTATTGTTATTTATTTATTTATTTTTAAGTTGAATCATGCATTGTCACCTCTCAGATGCATGTTTGCAAAATTTCAGACCTATAAGTAGTCGGGAAGTGGGTGAAATATCGATTTTCAGTTTTGCATCTCACAGAAAATCGTTATTTTTATTTATTAATATTTTTTTTTAAGAGTGGAATCATGCTTTGTCAACTCTTAGATGCATGTTTGCAAATTTTCAGCGCTCTAAGTAATCGTGAAGTGGGTGAAATATCGATTTTCCGTTTTGCATCTCACAGAAAGTCGTTATTCTTATTTATTTTTTTTAAGTTGAGTCATGCATTGTCACCTCTTAGATGCATGTTTGCAAAATTTCAGCGCTCTAAGGAGTCGTGAAGTGGATGAAATGTCAATTTTCCGTTTTGCATCGCACAACAAGTGAAGTTAAATTAAAAGCTTGTAACTTGTAAAAAGAAATGAACTTTCGTTGCGTTCCAACGATGCAAACCTCGCTGTCACCTTTCCTTTAACCCGCTTAACTTCATTAACCTTTCAAGGACGGGGAAATTTCCATTAAAATCGACTTTTTTTTTTACATGAAAGATATCAATAAAATCGATTAATTTCTCAATTGGAGTCCCAAGCCTAACTGCTGGTCGATATATCGACCAGCCCCGTCCT
Organism: Ophion ventricosus; assembly: GCA_963932345.1. Lineage (NCBI taxonomy): Eukaryota > Metazoa > Arthropoda > Insecta > Hymenoptera > Ichneumonidae > Ophion > Ophion ventricosus. The sequence goes on along the minus strand of OZ010715.1, from coordinate 28,286,195 downwards.
TAAAAGGTTAACTTTCATGTTAAAGTTGTTAACTTTAATAAATGAATGCTTAAATTTATTAACTTTCATGTTAATAAATTCTGCCCAAAGAGACATTCGCGCAAGGGCTACGTGAAAATATGACGCTGAAGTTTGAATCGTTGGAATGCAACAAACATTTTTCGTTTGCTTTTATTTCTTCAATTTTATTACTATTCATAATAACTTTTTGCAAACTAAGTTCGCTGATTTTCAATAAGAGTCCTGTAAAACGTTCGAGTGATTCTCGTCGATCAAATTTAGCCGTAAATATTGGATTCGATGACAATGTTGAAGCTTGCTTCGACATTTTCATTTGACAGATGTTAAAGCTTGTTTCAACATCATGTCAAAATTGCCTAGTTTCACAATATGAAAGCGGACAATATAAGACGAGATATCAACTTTTCGACCGTCGGTCGCCTCACCTTTTTCCATTTTCTTTTTTATCAACGTCTCCAAATTTTGAACTTGCTGATTCGCCGGCTCGACGTGAAGGAAAGCTCTGACGTAGTGGAGCGCTTTCGTGTACTCCTGCGATCGATTGGAAAAGACAGTAAAGTATGAATATTATCCGTGTCACGAGTGTGGCAATGAGAGATTGAGGTATTCCTTGCACCGAGGACATATCTTCGTAGTCCTTCAGCTTCGAAAAAAGCTTTACTTCGTAAGTCATAAGTCTGCTCCGAGCGTTCGTCGGCCGCCCTTAATTCCACTCGAGCGTAACTGTACGCGCATTGGCGTAGCCAGGGGAAGGGGGCGGTACAGCCCCCCGAAAAAAAAATCGATGCAACATATTCAAAGTGAAATAATCGATTAATTTTATTTAAGTTTCATCCAAGCCGACACAAAGTAATAATTTAATAGAGTTTTGTAATTTGTAGAAAAAATAACTATTTCATTATGTAAATTAAATAAATATTCAGTTTTCACAATTAAGTAAACTGTGGGCAAAATTAATACATTAGATTTGATTTGACGAAGGCTGATTTGAAAATCTACAGCAGCTCATGCGATTGATGCATTTTTTTCAATTGGATATGAAGAGTGGAGAGGATTTCTTCAATAATTATAGAAAAATAATAAGTCATAAAAAACATACAATTTGAGGGGGGAAAACCCTTTACAATGTTCGAAAAATCGTTTTTTTTTCACATATTTCGAAAATATAATATATTGAGAGTATACTGGAAAATCGAAAAATCGAAATATGAAATATTTACGAAGTTAAAGCACTTAGTCGAGAGCACGCCGGGGCCGCATGCTGTGAACCAGGGAAACTTTGAACGCGATTATCTCGAAACTGCATTTTCAAAAACTGCTCATGTTATAGCTCAAAAAGTTATTGATCGACCTGGCTGAAATTTTGGGAGGTTTCTCACTATAACATTATCAGAAGGATATACCTTAAGTTTTAAGGTTATCGCGCAAATAAATTACTTTTTTGGGGTCAAAATTGTCGAGAAAATGGTGAAAAATATGAAAATTTGATTGAAGAGCCTACTTAATTTTTAATTTTATACTTTTTTATATTTTTATAGGTATATCCTTTCCCTATACATGCCGATAATCGAAAAATATTTTCGATTTCTTTTTCAGATCAACAGAAAAAATCAGACAAATAGAGCACTTTTCGATATCATGAAAAAGACGTCCGGAGGGACCTTATAACGCCGCCATTTTGTTTTGTTAAAAAAAAATTTTACACTTGAAACTTGTAATAAGATAATGTCAAAATATTAAAAGGATGCGATTATTTTATTAGCTTTGAAAAAATTCGTGAAAAATGACTCATTTTTGGGCATCTAATGGGTTTCCCCCTTAAAGGGTTACGTGGGTTTGAAAATTTCAAAAAATCCATTTAAAGAATTGTTTTATCTAATAGTACAATATGTCTAGAATATTCTCCCAAAGTTTTAAGTCAATCGGGGTAAAAGTCTAGGAGAGAGAGCCTTTGGGAATTCTCCCCGTTGGGAAAGACCGGCCGGGACCGATGCAGATATACGCGTTTTTCTCAAAACACTATCTTTGAAGTCGGTGGACACGATTTCTCAAAAACTAAAGCACCGATCTTATTAAAATTTTGCACCCTTCTTCAAAATAGCATTGACTAGTGATTGAACGAAGATTTGATTTTTTTCTATTACAATTAATTTTACAAGGCTATACGTACTGTAAATTATACCAAAAATTGAACTATTTTGCATACAACTCTGCTAAAAATTCAAATTTCAATTTTTTTTTTTTAATCCTTCGTTCAATCACGAGCTATACTTCTCTACTAACAGAAAAAAACTTGGTTTTTTAATTTTAGATAAAGCTATCATGAGTTATCCTGACCACCACGAGGACACTTTTTTTTGAGGGGTCTCCGGAAACCAGGTCCCACCGGCTGAATTTCCCAAATTTTTGAATGAAATTTTTTTTAAATATCGTTGAAATGTTGCTCTTTTATGTGATTAACATGTTGAATGAAATAATTTATATATTATATTTAAAAAAAATAATCAAAATATGTTTTGGCTTCGAAACCCACGTAACCCCTTAAAAATGATAAAATAAATGCTAAACATTCAAGAGAGCATATTAAAAAGGAGTACTGCCCTAACATATATAAACTTTTCCAAGCAGCAATGTTACTCCTAGTGAGCTCAGCCAGCTGTAAGAAAAGTTTTTCTGCCATGAGGCAAATAAAAATGTGGCTTAGAAGCGCAATGCTTAACGACTCACTCATATTTGGCTACTGAACACATATAATGACGTTGTTAAAAAAAAAATCCAGTCAAAAAAGTGTTAGGTCCGACTGATAACCGACTATTATATAAATTTTATTCAATAAAAAAAGATGATTGTTATTGAAACCAATTTTGGTCAAGCCCTTCTAGAAACAAAATGCTGCCTACGCCAATAGGTACACGCTTGGACTTCATCCTAGCGAAGGATCAACTGATCCTTGGGTCGCTGGGTGTGGGCAAGGAATACCTCAAGGTAGAAGCACGCAAGAACCTTTATTCTCGCGTTCCCGATGGCCAAATAATAAAGGCAGTCCCTCTTTTCGCTTTCGGTGTTATTATTGAAGAGATCCTCCAGTAGAATGATACCCTTTTGAATGTCCGCAGTGTATTTGCTCCTCACCAGACACCAGGCGTACTCGAATTGAGCTTTGTGCGATACTCTTTGGCTACTTTGCAACTGTTCGTTGTAAGCGCATTCAAATTTCTGAAACAAAACGAACGCCGGAGAGCAATGCAATTTACGTTTCGAATGAGGAACGTGAGCAGTGGCACAGGATTTAAAAAAAATTATAGCGCGCGTAGTTATGCGCATATTTATCATCATACAGGGCTAATATGAAGCATATGACGCCGGCCACTGGCAATAGAAAGTGCTGAAGTTTGCATCGTTGGAACGCAACGAAAATTCTTTCTGATTCTCATTTTTTTTCAACCAAAATCGTTTTTTTTTTTGCAAAAAAAAACGATTTTGGTTAACAATTTGAAAAAAAATTTTGGTTGTAAATTTTGAATAAGGATCCTTGAAAAGGTTTCGGTGATTTTCGTTGCTTAAATAAGGAAAAAATATACGGCCATACGAAAAAAAAAAAGATATTTTCGTTGCGTACCAACGATGCAAACTTCAATTCCATGGCAATACACGTTAATAGAACGCACATGACGATAGGTCCATAGCGTCCCGCTAAAACGCCATAGGTGACAAATTTGTGTGACGTGTTGACATCCTTGATATTGAAGTTCGTATCGTTGCAACGCAACGGAAAACAATTATTTTTAATTCACAAGAATAGTTTTTCACCATTTCAGACTATGAAAATGACTTGTACGTGTTTACGTATTCTTTTTCGACATTTACGACCTCATTTTTTCAAAATAAGACGTTTCGGATGATGATGAACGTGAAAAAATAATAAAAGATCGTCACATTTGGATGATGCAAACTTCAATGTCATTTAACATTATCTATTGCAATTGCGTTAACAACGGCAAGGTTTGTTTCGAATGAGTCACATTCACAGGAAGTCCTGCTGTATTATTTCCCAGCACGGAGGGATGTATGCCGATCATGTGCCATCAAGTACGACGTGCAGAGTGCTTTCGCTGCTTCGAAAGTGGTGATTTCTTTATCAACAACAAGGACCGCGTTAAACCACCCAAAAGAGGAGTGTCATGTATGACGAGCAGGTAGAAGAGTCGGAAATCATCACCAGGGATCGTTATCCACTGCAACTGATGCGTTTCAAGCAAGCTCTGCATGAGAAGAGACCGCAATAGGAGAATCGACATGACAAGTTGATTTTGCAGTAGGACAATGCCAGGCTGCGTGTTCATCAACCGGCTAAGAAGTACTCGGAAGGAGTAAACTGGGAAATGCTACCCCACCAGCCATATTCTCCGTGACGTTTTTTTTTTCGAATTTGAAAATTTCAAGAAACATCAGGCAAGGTAACTTGGAAATAGATAGTTTTAATAGTGTCTCATAAGCGAAAAATGTATTTCAAATACCACTACCATGTTTTCCTCGCTTATAGGTGCGTCTAAACAGAGAGTAAAGTAGTACTTTTAATCGCTAGGAGTCCGAAGAGGGATTAAAAGTATACAGTTGATCCCTCTTCGGACTTGTAAGGCTCCAAGTATATGTAAAATATATCGTTTAGTAATTTTGTATAGTAATTATATGGAACAATTATTATGGTTATAAATAAACAAAGAAAATAAATAAATAAAGCATTATAATCTTGGAATTTATGTTGAAAATCATATAAATGCTGCGTTTAGTGTCGTTCGGGAAGCTCCGCCTCCTCTGCCCATGCAAGGGGCTCTGTCCCTTAGCCCTGCCGGAGGGTTGTACTCCCGAACCTCCCATGCTCCAGTAGCAAACACCTTTCGCGTGCGATACACCTTCTACATGCATAGCATCGTCCCAATAGAGCTCGCAAAAAATGGTGTACTATATTAAAGTACAACTTCTTGGGTCTTGAGCAAATAAGAAAATAACTTTATGCCCTGCAGGCAATACTAAACAAATACTTTTTGAAGCTTGCCCGGTCAATTTCCATTATATGTGATAAAATAAAAATATTGTACCCATGAGCCAACAACAATCGTTGAATTTTGGCGTTATTCCAATTACCGCTAAAAGCGCTCATAATTTCTTAAGGAAGCCGAAACGGCAAATGTTTTATTCTTGAAATTCTCATTATTTTGGTTCAAATATCAAGAATCAAGGGTCAAAACTTGGCGCCTCGGATATCGTACTATTCCCATGATATACATCCAACATAAATATCAATGGATATATATCGTGACCATTGGGAGTACAAATTAATTCGGTCCGTTTTCAAGAGATGGCTCTGGCTGTTATGAATTTTTCATAGTGACAGCTGATTTCGGTGGTTTCAGAGAGGTTAGACATCTGTCAATAACATTCAGTTTATATCGCTTTGAGTTCCATTAAAAACCTTGTTTTTTACTGTGCTGAATATGTCAAATTTTGTGTTAACTAAGCAGCATTTGCGGGAAGTTTTACTTTTATGCTTTAATTGGAAGAAAAGTACAGCTGAAGCGCATCGAATGCTTGTTGAAGTTTATGGTGATGACGCTCCAACTGATAAATCATGTAGGGAATGGTTTCGACGCTTTAAGAACGGTGATTTCAGCGTTGAAGACAAGCCTCGCCCTGGACAGCCAAAGGAGCCAATGAGCTGCTACAACCTGGCGATTCCATTACGGGCGATCGGTATTGACTACAATTGGTCGTTTGAGCCGTGCATTACAAGAAAAACAGCCGGAATACGAGCAAAGACACGACAAAATAATTCTCCTGCATGACAACGCTCGACCTCATGTCGCAAAAGTCGTTCAAAAATATTTGGAAACGCTCAAATGGGATATTTTACCGCACCCGCCGTATTCTGCGGACATTGCTCCTTCTGATTACTGGTTGTTCCGACGGATGCAGCAGGATTTAGCAGATCACCGGTTCACTTTTTGCGCAGAAATCGAAAATTGGCTCAAACCTTGGATCGTCTCAAAAGACGAGACTTTTTTTCGAGATAGAATTCGAAAATTGCCTGAGAGGTGGGAAAAAGTAGTAGCCAGCGATGGACAATACTTTGATGAATCTATTCATACCTTTTATTTTGAAACAAATGGATTTTTTACCACAAAAAAACGGATCGAATTAATTTGTACTCCCAATACAATAGTTTCGAACACAAAATTCGTGAATGTTTTTTTTTGTCAACATTCCGTCATCGTGTTTTATAATTTGAAGGTCGAGAAACGATTAAATGCAACAATTGTTCACAACAGAGTGCAACGGAAATTATTGCGAAAGTACTGGTGTCCACGGATTGAAAGAAAGAAAAAAACATATATCGCAATACATGACGTAGGCGAACGTGCAAGTTTTCCTCGAAATATCCTACGGCATACGGGATAACGGATGAGTCACCGAAGTCTGCGAACGATAACCTTGGTATGTTATTGTTCGCGCGAAGCTTATCGCGAGTTTTGGATTTTACGAGTTTGACGTAGATTTTCGTCGATATATAGGACAGAGAGACCGGCGTACAAGACGAATGCGTATTTGTCACGTACCTTCAAGTCTTCCGACGAGACAGTTTCTTCCAATACGTCGTCCATTTTCACTAGCGATTTCACGACGAGTAATATATATATTATTATTATAATATGTTAGATACTCGATCTTATTTCGATGCGATATAACGGTGCAACAATAAAGTGCCGAATTCCTTTACGGAATGAAAAAATATCTCGAGCAATGCTGCGAGAAAGTGACATAAGCTGGGAGACCAATCAGCGATTATTCTCTCTCACTCGCAAGATCGTAACTCAAGTAACGATATGGACGTTTGCGCCACGCGAAGCGAGCCGATTATTGAACCGCGTCACTATAGGAATTTACACTGGTCACGTCGGTATGGCAGAATAGCGCGGGATATTTAAAATTCACGGAGCCTTCGTAAGCTTCGGACTCGAAGAACAGGTCGATTTTCAATTCTTTTTTTTCTGATGAGAGTATTGGTTTGAGGAGGTCGGGATTTTACGCACAAATAACAAGTTTTGCCGAGATTAGGTTTTTATTCAATTGAAAAATATCAATAAACAATGAAGTTATCTGAAATAAAAAAATGCATTTTTAATTTAATAATAAAACTTTCGTATGATCGGATACTGTTTGAAATTATGAAAATTACGACGACGACAAGCTGTAGGAAAAAGTTCGTTTTACGAGCGACAAAAACAACTTTATTCTCACATTTTCACGACCCCGTAGAAGGGGTCGGTCCCCTGACCATGGAGGCTAGAGTAGGAGGAGTCCGAACTCTTATGGAGAGATTTAAAAAAAGTGACTACAAAAACATGGGCAAACGGAGATGTGGGCAAACCGCTCACATGTGGGCAAGCAGAGATGTGGGCAAACGTGGGCAAACCGCTCGAATCCACGACTTGCACAGGCGGGTATACAAGTCGTGCCTTCGACCGCTCGAATCCGCAACTTGCATAGACGGGTATACAAGTCGTGACTTCGACCGCTCGAATCCGCGACTTGCATAGGCGGGTATGCAAGTCGTGCCTCTGACTGCTCGAATCCGCGACTTGCATAGGCGGGTATACAAGTTGTGCCTTCGACCGCTCGAATCCGCGTTCCGTCCGTATCCGTGCGTACAGTAGCGCCACTCTGTCTCACGTAGTACTTCCGCCCTTCGTTCAAATCATTCGTTCATCGAGATCTCGAGTGACCAGCCCAGTACGGAGATTGTATCTGTCAAATGTGCAAATTTGAGGTTAACCTCGGTAACGAAGGCATTCGAATTAATTCGTGAATAATAAATAAAGAAAAATGTTGGAACCAACGGCACAAGCTCTTCTGAAAGGCAGAGTTATTCTGGCCAGTGGCTCACCGAGGAGGCGAGAAATTCTTCAAAATCTGGTTATTGAAAAGTCTCTCTTTCCCCATTCAAGATCTTTGACTTGCTCATTTTTTGCTTTTTTCCACAAAATACGGCCAACCGCGACAGGAATACTATGTTGAAGTTTGTTTCGTTGGAAAGCAACGGAAAATAATTCTTTCCAATGGCACCAAAGATTTTTGGCCGATTTAGACGATGAATATCACTTGAACATTTTAACGTATTCTTGCTAGAGATCTAAGACCTTAGTTTGAATAAATAAAAACGCTTTGGATAATGAGAAAAATAAAGAATGAAAAAAGAAATTGTTGCATTCCAACTATGCAAACTTCGACGTCATAAAGGAATACCTTAGCTCGAAGAACTGCCGAGCCTTGACCGTCCATCAGTCAGTGTCGGCTGCCTGTGTACATTATCCATAGCGTTCAAAGAAATTCAGTGGTTCTTAATCGATATGCTGTTGTTAGGAACTTAAGTCTGACGTACGACTGTTTTGCTTTCCAACTAAGGGTATCAACGTGGAATGTGTGCCGTCCACATACGACGAAAACCTCTCGAGAAGCGAGTATTCCAATCACGGAGAGTACGTTCGAGACCTGGCGTATTACAAAGTTCAGGAGGTCTGGGAACGCTTGAAAGGGGACGAATCGCATCCGTCCATCATCATCGGAGCTGATACCATTGTCACGATGGACGATACCATACATGGAAAGCCTAAAAACGAAGCTGACGCGTTTCGCATCCTGTCTTGGTAAATACTAATTACCAAATTCGTATGTTAACTCCCGAAGTTGATACCTGACAGGGAAATCTTTGTTCCGTTGAAGTCTGGCGAACAAGAGTCACGTTGTGTACACGGGAGTGTGCCTGAAGACTCCGGCGTCTGAAATTAAATTCCACGAGAGTACAAAGGTCAAGTTTGGCGACGTGTCCGAGCAACAGATAAGAGATTACGTTAAAACTGGTGAACCTTTGTAAGTATAGAGCAACGGCCAGGCAAGAGTACAATATCCGAGGTGCCAAGATTTGACGGTGAATTTAGGATTATCGAGTCAAAATAAACAAAATATGAAGAGTGGTAAAAGTTAATATTTTGCTTATTTTGCATTAAAATTAGAATTTTTCGTTAGTTATCGAAAATGACGTTTTTTTCGAATTTGAAAATTTCAAGGGACATCAGGCAAGGTAACTTGGAAATATATAGTTTCAACAGTGTCGCAGAAGCCAAAAATGTATTTTAAATACTACTACCATGTTTCCTCACTCATAGGTGCGACTTGACGGAAAGTAAAGTAGCCCTTTTAATCGCTAGAGGTCTGAAGAGCAATTAAAAGTATACGGGTCATCCCTCTTCGGACTTGTAAGGCTCCACGTTTATGTAAAATATATCGTTTAGTAATTGGGTGTAGTAATTATATGGAACAATTCTTATTGTTATAAATAAACAAAGAATATAAATAAATAAAGGATTATAATCTCAGATTTGCGTCCTTGGGGGGGCTCTGCCCCTTCCGTCCCCGCAAGGAGCCCTGCCCCTTGACGTTGGACACACCTTCTATGTACATAGCATCTTCCCAATAGAGAAGTTCGGAAAAAATGGTGTACTATATTAAAGTATAACTTCTTGGGTCTCAGCCAAATAAGAGAAAAACTTTTTGCCCTTTAGACAATACTAAACAAATACTTTTTGAAGCTCGCCTGGTCAATTTCCATTAATTGTGATAAAATAAAGATATTGTACCTATGAGCCAACAACTATCGTTGAATTTTGGCGTTATTCCAATTACCGCTGAAAGCGCTCATAACTCCTTAAGGAAGCCGAAACGGCAAATTTTTTATTCTTGAAATTCTCATTATTTTGGTTCAAATATCAAGAATCAACTGTCAAAACTTGGCGCCTCGGATATCGTACTGTCCCCAACGGCTATTACACATTGTGTACGAGAATGCGAATTATCGTGAAAAAACAAGCCGTATTCCAGTTGGAAAACTCAACACTTGTTTGTGTATTCGTTTTGGTCCAGGGACAAGGCGGGGGGCTATGGAATCCAAGGCGCTGGAGGATGCTTAGTCGAGAGAATAGAAGGCGATTATTACACCGTGATGGGGATGCCGCTCTATTCTTTGATCAGACATCTGAACAAGGTTTTCGCTAGTAATTGATATTTATAAGATTTGCAGTTATGATTGTACGTACATTTAATAAGAGCTCGTTCTAGAGTGTATGATCAGCTCGATAAACGATACCATTGATTAATTATACGTAAATCACGGATTTTTTTTCCCTCTATATGTATTGTAATCTCTTACGTTTCCACTGATAACTAATTTATTAGTTCAAATAATTACATTTAGTTATTTTATTATATAATTTTATTAATATAATTTTTTTCCCGGCATTTTGCAATAATAAATATGTTTTAAACAATCTAATCTTTCCAACTTTAGGTTCATGTTTTAATAAATTATATTATGTAAACGTGTTCCAAATTTGAAGATGATCCATCAATTAGTTTTTGAGTTATGATTCCCGCAAATTGAAAAAATGTCGTTTCAAGAAAAACACGTTTAAAGTTTCACAAACGAAAAACTCAAAGTCAAATGTGTTTAATCAAATGATAAAGTGTCTTACCGATTAATTAGCGATTCCAGCACCATACAGTAGTCCTTTATCTTCCTCATGCAACTCATTTGAAGCTTTAATTTCCTCTTTACGAACTTCTTTTGTCTCTAATACACTTTTTCTATTTTGCCGAGCCACGCGCAGCTGATCCATTTTCAATATTTATCGATACTAATCTTATCATGTTTATCTTATCCTGCAGACTTATTAAGGTCAAGTGTCACACCGACCGAGCGGCCATAAGTGCGAGAGAGATAGCTGATTTGCAGATTCCCAATGATTTCTGAAACGGTTGATTTTTGGGAAAAAAGAAAAGAAACACGTTCCGCTCTGTTGAACGACGAACAACCGCTTTCTCTTCTTTTGCCCGAAATATGATCCGTCTAGGAGAAAACTTGGCAGTAGGATTTTTACCGACTGGACGTGTGACACATGGCCTTAAAGTGTCCTTGAAACAGTGTTTATTTTCAGTGAAGTAAACCGTAAGTATTATCGCCTTTCTGTACTTTCTGTACCTGTCTAAGAAATGTGTAAACGTACATAATAACGTACGCATTGATATTGATGGTCGTCATTTCGAACACTTACTATAAACGTAGTAATTTTATTTACTACCGAAACTGTAAGTATTATCGCCTTTCTGTACTTTCTATGACCTTCAATGACCTTATGTTATAGGTCGTTGAACTCGTTTCAAGCTCCTCTTTCATGATACAGAAAAAAAAACATACCGATCCATTTAAAAAAATGGAGTTGACCTTCAAATGTCCGAAGTACCTCCACCGGCAAAAAAAAACTATTATCGCTATCGGATGGCCCCTTTCGTACTGTGCAATTTTCTTTCAGCATATATTTCTGTGAACTTTATAGCTTTGAAGATATCCAAGGTGCTAATAGTTATTGATCCACCCTGTATACTTTAGATTCGAGTACAAAAATTTGTATACAGTCTTCTATATGTATATATTGACTATGAGTATTAATAAAAAAAAATCCATTCATCGTTTGCTTGAAGACAATTACGCAAAATACATCCTCGTACCGCGCACGAACCGTGGTGTGGGGCCTTAACAGGGTGAAGAAACGGCCAGACGTGAGATACCCACGTTTACAGACAGGAGGTGGCGAAAAAACGTTTACACACGAAGAGTTAACATTTGTGAATCAGCCTGTGTATATCGTAGCTCCTCCGTCGGTAATGTCGGCTGCTCGTTAGAAACGGCTGAAATCATTCGGACATGGCTGCGACCTGAGCACGTGTTGACAAGCTCCAGCCTGCTCCAGTCTCTCAAGCGTTGACGCGAGTGCATTTTCCCGTTATTCGTCGTGAGCCAACCAGACAATGGTCGTTATAGGAAAGAAGAAGGTAAACATCATCCTCAATTTCTTTTCTTTATTCTTTTCGTATAAAAATTTACACGACGATAGACAAAAAAAAAAAAACAATCCTTCGTCATTTCCTAACCTAACAATATTTGCCTGTTGCGATTTGCCCACAGTACGAATCGGGCGAGGGAGCTCAATTCATAACGAGAAAGAGAGCGCTGAAAAAGTTGCAGCTTTCGTTGAACGACTTTCGCAAGCTATGCATTCTGAAAGGCGTTTATCCGAGGGAGCCGCGCAATCGCAAGAGAGCCCAGAAGGGCCATTCCGGCATAAAGACGCTGTACCACATAAAGGACATACAGTTCCTGATGCACGAGCCGATAATATGGAAAATGCGCGAGTACAAGGTCAGACGCTGTAATAAACTTTTCGTCATTCAAATTTTATTACAGTAGAATCTCGATTATTTGAGTCTCAATCATTCGAGCCCTCGAGTTATTCGAGCCACGATTTTGTCTATCCGAACGCTCAATTGTCCAAAGCTTGGCGCAAAATATACAGCTCGTCTTCTACCGGCAACTTTAATTTGTTCCTTGCAGCATTTACAGATAAATTCCAAATTGTTGCGAATTGTTTACATCACGTTTATTTTGCATAGTTTGTATGTGTGTAAACTTCCAAATCCTTTGGTCCCTCTGCGTAAACGTAATGTTCTTACATTAGAGGAAAACAGGAAATACTTTTGAAGCTTGACAAGAGCAAATCTAGCGCAGCTCTGTACGCGTTTATGATGTTGGAAAAACTACAATCGCCGATGTGTAGAGAAATCGAGACTCTCCATGATGGATGACTATACAAAACCGAAGAAATAAAATAAGCATTCGATGGCCGTGGATATGCGGTCGGGGGTCGGCTCCGGCGGTACTTCGAGTTAAGGGGTTATGTGGGTTTCGAAGCCAAAAAAAAAGCATATCTTCTCTATTTTTTTTTAAATATAATATATAAATTATTTTATTCAAAATGATAAGCATATAAAAGAGCAACTTTTCAACAATATTTAAAAAAAATTTCATCCAAAAATTTGGGAAATTCAACCGGTGTGACCTGGTTTCCGGAGACCCCTGAAAAAAAAAGTGTCCTCGTGGTTGTCAGGATAACTCATGATAGCTTTATCTGAAATTAAAAACCAAATTTTTTCTGTTAGTAGATAAGTATAGCTCGTGATTGACCGAAGGATTTTTTTTTAAATTGATATTTGAGTTTTTGGCAGAGTTGTATGCAAAATAGTTTATTTTTTGGTGCAATTTACACTACGTATAGCCTTGTAAAATTAGTTGTAATCGAAAAAAAAAAACCTTCGTTCAATCACTAGTCAATGCTATTTTGAAGGGTGCAAAATTTCAATAAGATCGGTGCATTAGTCTTTGGAAATCGTGTCCACCGACCGTAAAAATAGTGTTTTGAGAAAAATGCGTATACCTGCTCCGCTCCCGGCTGGTCTTTCCTAATGGGGGGAATTCCCAAAGGCTCTCTCTCCTAGACTTTTACTCCGTTTGACTTAAAACTTTTGGAGAATATTCTAGACATTTTACTATTAAATAATAAAATTTCGAAAAAAATGGTTTATTTGAAATTTTCAAATTCACGTAACCCCTTAAACAGTGTTGCGCATGACCAATACTCGGAGCGGTGACCGTTCATCCAATCCTCATAGCAGTGCTGGAACTCAGATACTGGAACAACCTTCACCTGGTCAGTTACGGCTGTTTGAATGTTTTCGAGTGTCCCATAATAACACTCTCGACAGTCTCTTGAGGTGACTTTTCAATCTCGGGAAGAGGAAAAAGTCACAAGGACTCAAGTCAGGCGAATAAGGAGACCGAGGAGCCACAGGAATATTTCCACTGGCCTAAAACTCGTTTATTGAAATTGCTGTGGGACAGCAATTTGTCTCATCCCCAATTCATTAGACAAAATCTGATGAACAGTGGTGTGAGTCAAATTCGACTTTTCCCCGGTCATTCTAACTATCATCTGACGATCTGAACGCACAAGATCCTGGATTCTATCAACACTTTCATCGGTTCTTGAAGATGAAGGTCTTCCGCTGTATTGTTCATCTTCAATCGACTCTATTCCTTCTGAAAATGCCTTAAACCACCGAAAAACCTGGGCTCTTGACAAAACACTGTCTCCGTAGGCCTGCTGAAGTTTGGCAAAAGTTTCCGTTGCACTGTGCCCAAGTCTTAAGCAATACCTGATAGCATTCTGTTGCACGAAATAAATATCACTCATTTCTTAGAACGCACTATAAAAAACTGTGTCACGAAAAAAAATCGCTATGGACAACCAAATGACTCTAGCGAGTTCAAACTCGTACTGAAAGCGTATCACATGTTCACCTGCCACCCCTCCAAGTCCCACGTCCCGAGTGTTGCCAAATCGGACGATACGTTGCCAGTCTCATTACTTAATTTACACACAACGTATACACAAACACGCGGTAATATTCGGAAGTTACCTGATACGTGGGACTGACGGAAATCATTAGAGTTGTACAACTTTTAAGTCGTACCGCTTACGGGGTATAACTGCATATCAATATATATATATATATATATATATATATATATATATATATATATATATATATATATATATTATTGGGACCAAGGACTAGAAAAAACACCAGTTTAACCGGCGGCGTTGTTTCCAAACAAAAAATCCGTAACCGTGTAAGTCGAGGTAACGGGAGTCAGAGTATTACTGCATATATATATCTTTGATATAGATTGTTTATGTATTTCAATTTCTATTGTACAGTGAATGGACGAATAACGACACTATAGGATTCAAATGGACTGTAAAATGGAAATATTATAAAAGCAAATGTTTTAATTGCTCGACACATGATATTATTCTGACAATAGAACAATATATTCATAGTAATTGCAACAAATAATATTGGGGCAATTGATAAAGTTGCGAAATGACTAAATAGCCAGTGAGTGAACGAAATTACGAGTAAATGAACGCTCTTACAGATCTTCAACAAAAAAGTTGGCAGAGCAAAAGCTCTGAAGGACTTTGCCGCCATGAAACGCTACTTGAGTAATCATCCTACTCTGAAACTGGATCACATCGTCAAGGAGAGATATCCGACCTTCATCGATGCTCTGAGGGATCTCGACGACTGTCTGACGCTCTGCTTCCTCTTCAGCACTTTCCCGTCAATGGCGCACGTGCCAAGAGATCAGTCGATGCTGTGCAGACGATTAACGGTGGAATTCATGCATGCCGTAATCGCCGCCGGAGCTCTTAGGAAAGTTTTCGTCTCCATCAAGGGTTACTACTATCAGGCGGAAATCAAAGGCCAGACTATAACGTGGATAGTCCCTCACCACTTTTGCTTCCAGCCGCAAACCAGGGCCGAAGTCGATTTCAAAGTCATGTCGACATTCGTCGAGTTTTACATCGTTATGCTGGGATTCGTCAACTTTAGACTGTACCATTCGCTCAATCTTTATTATCCGCCGAATTTGAATCACAGCGGTAAGTGCCAAGCGGGCACACTTATTGCCGTTTCATCGTGATGCTTGCTCGGAGATTTTAAAGTTCTCGTTCTTTAGGAAACTCGGAGAAGAGCCTCGTCGATGAGGAGACTTACGTCGCGGAAAGAATCGCCGCGCTCAATGTCCCGCTCATTAATCTCGACCCGTCCGTGCAAACCGGACAGGAGGATGAACTTCAAATCGATGAATTCACGAACGTAAGATACTTTGATGACGCATGCGCACGGGAACTCTATAGGGGTGAAGTTTGCATCCGTTCATGCGCAACTATTGGCGTAGCCAGGGGAGCTGGGGTGGGCATGCCCTTCTCCCACTCCTAGCAAAAAACGATCCATAATAATTAAAGTAAAATAATCGATTAATTTTCTTTAAGTTTCACCCAAGCAAGCATAAAGAAATAATTTAATAAAACTCGAACCTTCTTCGTAATTTCGTAATTTGTATAGTAACTATTTCATTACGTATATTAAATAGATATTCAATTATCATAATTAAGTCAACTGTGGGCGAAATTAGACGAATATTTAGACCGAGTTTCAAGTTGTTACACGCAAGGAATATAATTTTCCATACAAACTTTTACATCCCATTTCATCCTTTTAGGGATTGATTTTCGACAAATCATTTCTTAGTGCACCTCTACGCCCTTTAAGGAATATATCTTCCGAATTTCATTGTCATAAAAACAGGGAATTCGATTTTCCCATACAAACTTCAACACCCTGTTGAACCCAATATCCTGAAATATGTGTTTTATTATTCTTTTTGCAAAATATTTAAACCAAGTTGATACACGCAAGAAATATGATTTTCCATACGAACTTTTACACCCCATTTCACTCGCTTAAGAGTTGATTTTCGAAAAATCCTTTCTTAGTGCACCTTTATACTTTCTTAGGAACATATCGTCCAAATGCCATGTTTCTATCTTGAGCGGCTTAAGCTATGCATTGTCTACATGTCAGTTAGTTAGCCACGGAACTCATATGATTATATATAATATATAGACAAAACTTAGAAAAATGTGACGAGCAGAAGAATTTTTGAATCGCGACTTTTCAGAGAATCTGTAAAAATGTCTAAATCGACTAAATTTATGGGATCGTAATAGTGTATCGAAAAATAGCTGATCTTCGCGATTTTTTTTCGATGGTTAAAATACGCTAATCAATCTGATTTTTTTTACGTCAAAGCACACATGAAGAAAAGAAAATAATTTTTTAACGTTTTTTTTTTTAACGGTTGAAAATGTCTTCGAAGAAAAGGAGTCCTTACGGTGTACACGGCTGTGATCGTACATATTATCTAAAACAAAATTTGTAAAAAGATCATTAATCGGTATGAAAGCCGCTGTCTCGCTATGGAGGTTTGTTTATAATCAAAATTGACGAAATGGCGGTGGTTTGAAAAAAAAAGTATGGAATTTAGCCTATTTTTTCGACAGTTTTTCGTTAAAAAAATATGAAGATTAAAAAAGCTTGCATATCACGATAAAGAATGGCGTGAAGAATGTTGTGTCAAAATTTGAGATGGACAGCTTGAAAACTCTTCCTTCAAGAGTGTACACCATTTTGAAGAATGACATTTCGAGAAAGACGCGTTTGAAGTTTCGAGTTTGGAATTTTCATATAAATTGTCTACTTACGATCAATCCGCGATACCAGGTCCATGTTTATAACCGTCTATACTAACGGATAATGCAAAAAAAAATCGTTTTTTTTTTTAAATTTTACACTGTGATGATCCCTTATGCGAAATTTTTCTTTCCAGTTCATCATTTAGTATAATAATTGATTGTGACTTATTTTCATTAATCGCCACTGTCATCTACTGATGATTCAAAAGAATCCTGCTTATGCACCCGCGAATTATTTCCCTCCGCGGAAGGAATACCTTAAAGAGCAATGGAAATAAGTTCTTGGTCGACCAGCGTTTCCCTTATTCTCACCAACACCCAAACAACCCCAAAAAGAATTCAATAACTCGCCGTTCCGACGATTAGTAACTGTTCATTATGGATATTTTTGAGTGGGGCTATTTTCGGGAGACAATATTTTTTAATTCAATTTAAGTGAAGATATTTCTTCGTGGGATCAAATGTCCCGTTCCCAATAAAATGGCGAGAAAGCACCGCAAAGATTAAAAAAAAAACCGTAACTAAAAATGTGCAGAACGACGCAAGCCAGATGGAAGAAGCGAGACTGGAGGCGAGCCGAGTCAAAAAATTGAAGACGTTATTCCAAGGATTAAAAGTATTCGTGAATCGGGAAGTGCCGCGCGAGCCATTGGTCTTCATCCTGCGATGCTTCGGTGCCCAGGTATCTTGGGACAAGTTGCTCTTCGTTGGAGCTACGTTTGACGAGAACGACGAGACGATAACGCATCATGTAGTGGATAGACCGAGCATGGAGAAGCAATATATCTCTAGGTGGGTTGAACGCGTTCGTTGTTAGCTCGCATCCTACTGAGTGATTCACATTGAACTCGTTTCTTCCGTCAGGTATTACGTCCAGCCGCAGTGGGTCTTTGATTCCGTGAACGCCCGAGAACTCCTGCCGGTAGAGAAGTATCTGATCGGTTGTCCTCTACCTCCGCATTTGTCGCCGTTCACGAACAGTCGTCTCGATCAGACTTACGTGCCGCCCGAGGAGCGAGCCCTCATTGATCCCGAGTTCAAGCTGACAAGCGCTAATCAGGAGGACTTGGAATCATCCGATTCCGAGATGAACGACGAGAACGTCGCTTCCGAGGGATCCTCGAATCACGACGAGTCGGAAGCGGAAGTAACGATGCCCGAGGTCTCAACGGAGCAAGCTAAAGACGAGAAGGAACGCGAAAGATTGAAGAAGGTAAGAGTGATCGTTTGAGTTTTTTTTTTGCCTCTGAATTAAACTCCGACTCTTTGTGTTTGGCAGAAAAAATCAATGAAGGTGAAGAGTGGCGAGATATCCAAATCCGATCCTTGGGAAAAGAACAGGCAGGAGAAACAGGAGTATCGTCTTCGCGAAAAGATGATCAAGAAGAAGCATCGTAATCTTTACAAGAGTATGATGCAGGGCCGCGAGGACAGGGCCAAGGAGATATGGCTGCTACGGAAAAAGAGGCGATTGCACGAAGCCGAGGAAAAAACGAAACTCAAGGAATCGCGAAAAGCGGGACAGAAACAGAAGCAGTGAATGGCGAGTAACGATAAGAAACTTGATTGGTCGATGACACTTGTTGAACGTTTGTTTCAATAAAAAATACAATATTCAAAATCAATAAGTATGCGTCCCATGGAAGGATACACATGGGAGAGCCATGTCGGATTCCTTTTTTCCACAAAATTATCGTTTTCCCGTTGCGTAGCTGAGGGAAGGTCATGGTTTTACCAATCGTAAACGACTGCGATCTTTGGCCGCTAGGAGCGCAATCGTAGCGCCGTGCATCCCTTTTTGTTATCGGTTGCGCTGTCTCTATCTCTCACTTATTTCGTTCGCTTAACGGCATAATATTGTATTTCAATTCTCGTTGATAGCTAACGTATAAGAAAAATATTCTGAAAATTAGGACGAATTAAAACTTGATCGAGCGGAGGCAGGATATTCGAGTTTTGAAAATGTAGCATTGTGGGATCAATCTTCAGTCTAACAATTAAGACCAAACATAATTTAGTTTTGATTGTTCAAATTCAATCTGATTTAAACTTGATTTCATTTGCAACCCAATGAAACTTGAAAATAAATTTGTTATTGCCAATCGAGGCACGAATCAAACAGAAGTATGTGCAATACAAATCGAAAAAAAACTACAATATTATTTTTCCTTTATAATGGAAGCACTGGGGGAAAGGTGTACGAGATTATCCCCCGAAGGGAGAATGCTCGTGATTTCAAAGACATTCAACATAATTTAAATCTGGAAGCATTCACTACTGGCATATTTATCTATCCCCAATTGGCATTAGCGAAACATTCAATTTATTTGCGTTTCAATAAAAAGATTTCCTTTTTTTTAAATCTTACATAAGGATCATCTTGGACACCCCGTTGTTCAAGACGATCCCTAGGGTACGATCAAGATGATCCCCCCGGATCGTCTTGCCCCTATTTTGCGATTTTTTTTTATTTTGGAGCAATTAGGTAAATATAAATAAAAATTTGCATAAATAAATATTATAAGTTTTATCTCACTCAACTAGAATTAAACTAAACCAGTCTTCTACAGCCAGTCGTCAATTGCTTAGATATATCAATTATTATTTGTGTTAATTAGACATTATTAATCTAGTTTGAACATACATAGACAATCTTTTTATATAATTAAGACAACAAACTTTCATAACCAACGTCAAATGTTGAAAACAAATTC
This sequence comes from Ophion ventricosus, assembly GCA_963932345.1. NCBI lineage: Eukaryota > Metazoa > Arthropoda > Insecta > Hymenoptera > Ichneumonidae > Ophion > Ophion ventricosus. The sequence continues at coordinate 28,266,352 of OZ010715.1, read as the reverse complement.
TTCATCGTATAATGTAAAAAAAAATAAGCCGACTTACATTTATTTCAATTTATTATTTATTTTATTTAAATATAATTTGATTAATTCACTTGTTATGAATTTATTTTTTATTCATGATTTCTTACTAATTTATTAATTTATTTAAATTAAATTTAAATTTATCTTATTTAAATTATTTATTTAGAAATAAACCAACAAAACCCACTTTTGTAATTACGCTGCATCACCTTTAACACAAATAAAGTAGGTACGTTATTTACTTACAAGATGATCACCTAGGGATCACCTTGTACACTTGAAGGGAATCATCTTGCCCCAAACTCAACTTTTTCAGTTGTTGCTCGGTAACATAACTTATAAGTATTCCACTGTTACCACACCAACCAAAAAACCAAATTGAGCATATTATAAAGCCACAAGCACAACAATGATTGCAACTGACAGTATACAATAAAAGTTACCTAAACTTAAAGTCATTCTCACCTTAGATCAACAGCTCACAATTTTTATTTTTTTCCGTCAAAACAAGTGCATCGCTCACACCGCCATCACGAATTGACGAACGCGGGGGATGCCGGGTGCCATGTTTTACCAAAGAATACCACTAGATAACGTTATTAGTTTCGTCGCGATTGAAAATGATCATCTTACCCCATGGGATCAACTCGTAGACCTTTCCCCTATGTATTGGGTTGATGGAAAAATTTGTCCCGTTTCCCTCGTTTTATCGCTATACGAACCAAATTATAATTCCAAATTACAATAATGTGATGCAAACAAGATTTTCATATTTTCTGGATAATAAGCAAATGCTGATTATGCAGAACTCCGTAGAATGCAACAACCCGTACACTTCGGGTGCGTCCGACTTAGCTCAGCAAGTAAGTTGTAAGCAGCAATCCCCATTACCCCCAACCCACTTACACACCGCGCACGGCTGCGCGGCGCTGTGTCGTTCTCTCCTTGAACGCAGTATACACGGTGAAAGTAGCAATTTGGAGTCGTTTAATCCAGTTGTTGTACAAACAATATACAACGACCTCACAACTTAAGACTATCATAATATCTCTGCGGGTACACGCAAAATTCAAATGAGAGCTTCAATTCCGTCGTGTGGACGATAAGCTCCTAAATCAGTTTTGAAACTTTAAACGCGTTTTTCTCGAAAACAAGTTTCTGAAATCGGGATGACGCACAATCCGGGCATTTTTCATCCGATTGACTTGAAATTTCAGCTGTAGCTTCTTAGATAGATTTTCTAAAGAAGTATACACGGTTTTTACGATTCATCTACGATTCTCGTCTTTGTGAACAAATTAAGGTCGATTTTTTTAGCGAAAGAAATGCATTTTATATCGTAACACACTCTGAGTGTGTTCCGATACACACTGTGAATACTATGAGGTATGACGTCAATTCAGTGTAGATGAAGTTGGGGGACGTTGATACGAAGGGCACATAGATACAGTCGTGATAAAATAATAACTAAACGCAGTCGAAGCTTGCCGATACACACATAGGTAGGTGTCGGTTTAATCAACCATACAGCAGAATCTCGGAAGAAAACACCGCTTCGCGCTTGACAATAGCTAACAGGTTTCGCGTATTCTCGACAAAAATTTCGTGCTCGCCCGCAAACGTGATTTACCCTATCGAATTACGTGTATTTAGCTGCATTTTACGCTAAATGGTAAGGACATATCTTCCAGAATTTGATACAGTATGTAATTTTAATTAGTTCTATTATTTTTTTTTAGTAAAAATACGACATGGGGCGCAATGATACAACAACCCAGGGGGCGCATTGATCCGTATCAATCTGCCCCCTTATCGACATCATTTGTGACTGTGTCTTCTTCATTTGAGTGTGTGTGTCAGCTTGCGTGTGTGTGTGTAGGTGCGTGTATTTTTCTATCTTTTCTATTTCTATCTTAAAGTTAATGATAAAATTTAATAATACTTACGCGAACTTAGAAACACTTTGATATTAGGTTGATAAAAAAAAAACACGAAAAAACGTAATTCTTATATAAAATTTCGATTAAACCTTACACTTATTCGATTAAACCGTACACTTACCGTGCCAAATACTATAACATAATTATTACGAATAAATATTATAGAGAAATATGATTTTTTTAAAATTATTATTTTAGGTATTTTACACAAGAAAACCTTACACTTATTCGATGAAACCGTACACTTACCGTGCCAAATACTATAATATAATTATTACCAATAAATATTATAGAGAAATATGATTTTTTTTTAAATTATTATTTTAGGTATTTTACACAAGAAGGGGTCTAGAGCACGAATCAAAGTGCCCCTGGCATGTATCAATGTGCCCCGTGTTTGGGGCAGTTTGATACGAATATCGATTTCGCAAAAACAGGTCATAACTGTTATACCTTGCAAATCTAGATTGACATTATTTCTAGAAATGTGACTTGGATATACACTGTACGCATCCAGTTTTTTTGTTTATCATCAGCCATCTTGATACTTTTTTTCCGTTTGAAAAAAAATTGTATCAATCTGTCCCCATTCCCCCTACTGTGGTGCAGGTCCGTTTTTAATTCATTCACCGGTGGATACTTTGAAGCGGTACACGTTACAGTATATGTGTTCGGGTACTTCCAGTGCCTTACCTTCCGGAAGACCCGCGCTCGCAGTACAAAAATAGCACCTACCAATGACGTCATTAATGCCCCTAGGGACACTGTAATAGTGGACTGGAAGACTATAACGGAACGCATCAGTAGGTACTGCCGCCACTGATTAATGCTTGCTGCGTATATCGGAACACACTCGTATCCTTCGCTATGTTGTTGCGGCTAGGAACAAAAGCCTCGAAGGCACCACTCCCCTGAAATTCGACGTTCATTCCAGACCTGGTATGCACAAGACCGTTGGGAAGGTACGCGGGTCACAATTTGTTGTATTCAACATAATATATACATATACATACATACATATATATATATATAATTTTTGTATTTTCTTTTTTTCATCTCTGACAGATTTGACATTTTATTGTGGGACATTTTCCGAACACTTGGCCTCTTCCGTCGGACGAGAGGGGTGAGTGTAAAAGCAGCGGCAGCGAAACCTGGGATACAACGCTGCGTCCGGGGTGTATATTACGAAAGTACAAAATCTCTTCGTATCCAACAAAAGTAGGGTACGATGTCGCTGCTTTTGCACGCGTCGCGCGCGTATCTCTCTATGATTACAATGTATAAAGAATCGTATAAATGTGTGTGTGTATATATATATATATATATGCATACTATAATGACGTCAGCTCGCCGGAGAAGCAATTCACATTAGTTGGTCCTCCGTGCGAGCCGCTATTTGAGCTTTGAGTCGCGTTTACGCGTGTTTTTTTTTTCCCTTATTTAAAAAGAAAATAATGTGAAACTCCTCGGCCGGTGAGTATAACTTGCTCGGTGAACGGTGGCGTTCAGCGATGAGCTAATCGATCGAGGACTTTCACATCGTATTAGCGGCGTATTCTTATATTTAACGCGATTTTATTACTCTTGCTGGTGTTTCACTTGGCTCCTTTAATTCGCACGTACTTCTCGTTCCTTCGCGTTTCGGGGCCACGACGCGTGACAGACATTGTATTTTTTTAATTTTTTTTTATTGCGATCCTACGTTCCTTCCAACTACTCGCGCGCCAATCACGCCCCTCTCACAATACTTTGGCACGCGAGTAGGCGGATAGAATTAATTTTTTCTCAAAGGAAACAAGATCATGCGCTGCGACAGGTCGTGGCCTCGCCTAACTATTAATTCCTAATTCTACTTAGTTTGCCAATAAAAAATCGTGTCGTTTGTGGGGTATGCAGACTCGATGTACCCGCGTCATCCCGCTTTGGGAAACGGAATTAGCCACTCGTTCAGCCCAATCCGTTTTCCTACGTAAAGGTAAATAATGGGAGATTGGGAAAATGTGTAATTAGTCGCAACAGCAGTCGATTCCCGTACGGTTGATCGATGCTCGATAGACCCCGGCAGAGATGATGATACGTCGTTATAATTTTGCTGGGCCATTATTGAGCAACAAAAGCCAGAGTGCCACTGGCACGGGCACTCGACCAAGGCACAGTCATAAGTCTCGTAGTTGTGTTGTGTGTTTGCGTTTTACTGTGTTTGGGTCGTTTGCACGCTCTCTGCTTTTTCTCTGGTGCTCTTTCTCCCTTTCTCAATTTATCTTTTTTTCTTTCGCAACGTTTCTCCCTCTTGCTGGTTGCCGTCATTTTTGCCCGTAACATACATGGTATATATAATATTAATTAATAGTACAAACGTTTACGTTTTGGCCACTCAGTTCGAGATCGTCGAGCACATACACACACATACGCACACACACCCACACACACACACACACACCCACACACACGCGCACACACACACTGTTGTCCGTATTTTTCGGCAGCGACGCGTCACGTAGTATCAGTATTTAGAATTTAATTCACTTTTATACAACACCGCAGCGGCTCTTTCTCCTTCCTCGCGATCTTTCGATTTCTCCGTTCCCTGACGTCGATTCATCACTAGGCAACTCTTCTTTTTTTTTTTTTTTCAATCCGTGTGTGTACCTCGTCTCGTTGCTCATCTCCTCCTTCGGGCAGTCGCGGCCGCTATCATTTGCCTCAGCGTTGGCTCCGGACTGCACACTCGGGGATCACACTTCATGTTACCGTCTCCGCCGCATCTGAAATATAACACATTCGTTCGTTTTAAAACCCGGCAAGTGAAACGCTTACGGCGGACAGGAAAACTTGATTTCTTTAGCCCTGGGAGCGAACTCTTGGTCATTTGGGGAACGGCAAGACAAGGATGAGGTTGAAGTTTGCATCGTTTGGAATGCAATGAAATTTCATATCTTTGAATTTCTTTTAGTCCTTTTGTCAGATTTTGCCAGCCAAAAAAACCTTTAACCGTTTATGAAGATATTTATTTAGCGATCTGCAATATAAATCTATGAAAAGAGATCTTCTGTAATGATGAAAAATTAGGAAAATAAAATGTAAAAAGAGCTTTCGTTGCGTTCCAACGATTGAAACTTCAACGCTGTACGAAAAGTCAGTTTCGAGGGAATAGGAAATCTGCGAGGGCAGCTCTAAAGGATTGCTCTAAATCTGGGTATTGAGAGGGCCTATTGGCATTATTTTCACAGGTGAATTGATACTAGGATATTTTTCGCTTTCTCCTTTTTTCTTATTTATTTTACTAGCTTTTATATAACGACTTTCTGTGAGATGCAAAACGGAATATCGATATTTCACCCACTTCCCGACTACTTAGAACTCTGAAATTTCTCTAAACATGCATCTAAAAGGTGACATGGCATGATTCAACTTAAAAAATATATCCATAAAATTTTTAACTTTTCATGTAAAATTAGCGATATCTAATCATGTATATAAAATCTCTTCTGACAATCAACCAGTAATAATACCGGTTCGTTTGGAAGGATTAATCCCTCTTTGCAAAAATTTCAGAGCTCTAGTAAAATCAATTAAAGACTGAAAAGTAGGAAATAATTTATATGTAAACAAATATTTAAAAAACAAGTTACTAAAATATACTAAAAAGTAGAAAATAATTTTTTTTTACCGAGTCACCTATATGTGATAAAAGGTTGAGGCATTCAAAATTTAGTCATAATCTTTAATTTACATAAACCTTTTAACATATCAAATGTATTTAATTTACTGTAAAACGACCTTAAATTTTTTAAATAAAAATCCTGAAACTGCGTATGAACATGTGATAATAATTTCTCTAATTTCTATTGTGCCAAATTAAATACGGTTAAGGAACTGAATCGATCAAATTTATCAAACATTTAAAAAGTTGAGCGCCCCAAGCTTTCATTTATAGTCACATTGGTGATTTGGTAAAAAAAATATTTTCTACTTTTTAGTACATTAAATAAAAGCTTGTTTTTTTTAAATATTTTTTTCACATATAATTTTTTATGAATAAATCGAAGTTTTTCTCCGTTCCTGTGGCTTTCTGCTCGGAGAAGACATACTTGGATGAACGAAATTGACCATTCAGAGGTGGCGTATTCATAAGCTTGATATTAATGAAAAATACGATTTTTTGATTGCATACTTTAATAGCTTAGAGTCTTAACTTTAATTTGCAACAAAGATTTCGTAAAAATTCCGAAAATTGATTGATTTATGACGATTTTTGTGAAGGGCCAGAATACCCACTACGTTACGGCGAACCGCCCCGCTGCGATTTACCCTTTCTGTTTACCTGTTGAGTTTTATGTTCGTCCATTTGTTAATAACAAATGATTAAAGTTGTTTTTTGGTGTCGAAAATCGAACTCTTTGTACAGTTTGTCATTATTGCCGTTTTCAAAATTTCAAAAAAGTATCCGTTCATACAACAGTATTATTATTGCACTGAAAGTGCATTTTTAAATTTTCCTTTTCAGATCACCCTCCTCAGAACGACTTATGGTGTGGGGGTGTGAAAAAAGAATGTTTCTACGGAGGGCGTAAAAAAAATGAATATTCACACGGCGAATTAAGTGCATGTATAAGGCCAACATAACATCACAAATTATCCAACCCAGTTTTCTCATAGATGTTTAAATTTTTATTAGGGAAAAAACAAATCAGACTCTGGAGAATTTCCTGACGCAGAGCTTGACGATTTTCTTTAGCCCCAAATATTATCCATCTCCGAGAAATCTCTGTCTGAAAATTTCAGCTGTCTCTCGCGCACTCGTGTGCCTCGCGATACAGCTTCCACTTTGCCTTAACGATAGACTTACGAGCACTGAAGACAGGGGCCCGAGGCCGACTTGATGGGCTGCCCTACGCTGTAGGCTTGTCCTCTGATCTGACAGCCGCTCTGTCTCGTTGCTCCCTTGTAAGCGTGTGAGAGAAAATGCGGGGGCAGTGTGGTCGTGGTGGTAGTTGTGGTCGTAGTGAGATTGAGGGTGGTAGCCATTGAGACGTGGCACTCGTATCTCGGACAGCAGAATCCTCTTATCGGCTCTTCGTGACATCCCGGTATAGGCGGTGGACAGCTCTGTTGAAGACATATGATATCGCTTCTGAAGCAGAAACAAAAGTCGCAAGGATCATCCCGCGGTATTTGCTGGGCTGAGACGTAAACTTTGCCACCGTAGCGACAAGTTCCCAGTCCGTAGACCTCTTGATCATCCTCATCGTAATCCTCGTCAGGATTCAAATAGCTTCCCGAGTTCACCGGGAAATGCGGATTATCCTCGTTCTCGACAGGGTTCTCCGGATATTCCCCGTCTGCTCCGGTCGCAATCGCCGTGTCGTTCATCGTTGTCTCTTCGTCCGGTGCAACAGGCGTTTGTGCCTCAGTATCTTCGTGGTGCGGCATTACGATTGGTGTTTCCGGCAGTCGAACGTGGACTGACGGTTGCTGATCGTCTTTCTCCGACGGCTCGGTGGATTCGGAGACCGGGCTGCTCGGATGTACCTCCTCGATTGGCTGTTGTGCCTCATCATCGGTGGATATCGTTGGGCGCTCCGTAGTTGGTGTTATCGTCGTTGCTTCCGAAGAAGCCTCTGCCGTGGCACCGCTGCCCTTTTGCGGCACATTGTAATCCTTGGTTGTCGCTTCAGTATCAATGCTTAGATCGGTAATGGCCTGGCTCGGTGAAATATCCGAGGGTCGCTCCGTCGTCTCGGGTATTTCTTCACCGGGAAGAAGCGATGTCTCGTCGTGCTCGACACTTTTCGGCGTAGACGTTTCCGCGAGTGGCATTGTCGTAGTTCCCAGCTCTTCCTGGGCGGTCTCGGTGCTCGATGGGCCTGGGCTGATCGCTTCCTCCTCAGGTGCTTGAGAAGTTTCAGATTCCACGATGACAGCTGAAGTCGCGGTTACTTCGGTTTGGTCGACAACGTCGCTGGTCGCGGCCTCTCCCTTGCTGACCGGTTCCTCGTGATCAGGAATTTCGGTTGGCTCGATTTCCCCTGATCCCGGATGAACCGTAGCTTCGGATTCGGAAACGCTAACTGCTGGCTCGGTCGTCTGAGCCTCCTCGGGTACCGTTTCGGTTACTTCCGCCGGATGATCACCAGTCTCAGTTTGATCGGTGATCGTCGCCGGGGAAGATGCCGCCTCGGTTCTTTCCGTTTGTTCATCATGCGCTACGGTTTCAATCGGCTCGCGTACAGTCGTTGCCGATTCGCTCGTAAACGGACCTTGCTCTTCTATGGTGGATGGGGACGTTGGAGCAACCGATGAGCTCGTATCTACCGGAGTTTCCTTTCCACCGATTGCAGTAATCACCGGTTCTTCCTTAATCGTGCTAATGTCATTTATCTTGGTGTTATCCTCGACCGGTACCTCGGTAGCATTCGGGCTCTGCATTTCCGGATTCGCTGGGACGTCTTTGTCGATCGATTCAGTCGTAGCTTTCATTGTTTCGTCGTCTTTCTCTTCCTCCTTCGTTGTAGCGGTCTCATCCGGGAACGACGGTTTCGACGTTTCCAATGGAGATACATCAGTGGCCGGTTGTTCGGACGAGGTAGAGGATTCTTGCTCCGGCAGGTGTTCACTGATGGATTCTGGTGTTGTGTCATCGGACGGCGACACAGCTATTGGCTCTTCGGTCTGTTGGCTCTCGGTTTCGGATGGACCGACGAAGGAAGTAACTTCTGGTTTTTCGTTCTCAGACATAGGCATTTTCTCGGATGGCAAAGTTCCCTTGATGGGTGCAGATGTCGTTTCCATATCGGCGCTTGCTACTGTAGAGTGGTCTTGGTCAATGAAGCTCGGAATATCTGTAATCGATGCAATCGTCTGTTCCTCGGCGTGAGTTGTCTGTTCTTGCGGTTGCTCGGTTTCGTGAATGGTTGGCGCTGCTGTAGTTTCCGGTTTTTGCTCCACGGTGGATTCGCTCGGGACGACGGAAGACGTTTCCTCGTGTTGATCGATTTTTACGGTGGTCTCAGAGTGACCAGGACCGACGCTCGCTTCCGTAATACTTTCGGATTTCTCGGGCGACGAGAAAACTTCCGTCGAACTATCGGCTTGATTTTCTGTTTCCGTCGTCGCGGTATTCTTCTCCGTGTCAGTCATCACTTCCGTTGAATCGGTAGGTATGACGTTGAGTTGTTCTTCATTTTTCAAAGGCTCGTCGCTACCCTCCGTCGAGAGCTCGGCTTCCACGGCACTCTTCGTTGTCTCTTCGCGATGTTCGGTTGTTATCTCTGCGGTAGCAGCTGGCGAACTCGTGGAAGAAGATGGCTCGGATGAGGCTGAGGTTTCCGTCAATGTACTCGGGCTTGGCTCTTCCTTCGGTTCATTATCAGCCTTGATTGGTGGTTCTTCCTCGTGCAGAGTTTGTTCGGTCGACGTGACTGGCAGTATTGGTTCTTCCGTGGATAGACTCGCTTCGCTCATCGCCGGAATAGTGGCAGAAGTTTCTTCGACTGATGTAGCCGGGCTGAAGGTTGATTGTTCGCTTTCAGAAACTGGCGACTCCGTGTGACTCGTCGTCTCGGCGGATTCACTGGCGTTTGTACCTATGTTCTCGTCGCTTGTCGTTTGGACTGTCTCATCGACAGCCTCCGGAGTCGATACTTCGCTCGGTGGCGTCCCGGTCGACTGTTCCCGATCGCCCGGTTTTATTTGATTAACCGCTTCGAGATGATCGATCGGCGGCATCGAGGCACAGGAGTAGACGGGGCAGCAGGAATCGCCCGATGCCGCGTTGTATACGGGCATGCAATTTGAGAGGTAATCCGGAGGTGGGGCGCACTTCACCAGGTCACACTGAACGATGCTGCTGGTACAGCGGCAAGCTAACTGACACGGATTCGAAGGTGGCACGTCCGAGTTATTGGCGTAAGATTCTCCGTCCACGAGGCAGTTGCCCTCACCTGGAATTCCGGCGGATGGTCCGTATGCCTCAAACGGTTTCTTGGTCTCATGCTCATCCTCCGATATCGTCATCTCCGTTGGCTCTTCCTCGGGTAGGGGAATCGCTTCCGTGGGACGTTGATCCTTGGCCGATTCTTCGGACTCTCGTTGAGCTTCTATCGGTTGGAGTTCGGTGCTTGATTCCTCGGGTTGTGGGGGAGCTACGGTCATTCGATGACTTTCGGTGAAATTTTCAGTTAATATTTCCGTTGAAGGTACTGTCGGCGTCGGCGTTTCATCATCCGAAAGCTTTTCGTCCTCACTCGCGTCATAGGCGGTAAATGAAGTCTCTTCGTGTTCATCGATCTTTTCGGCGGGTGATTTGCTCGCAGATTCTAAGCTGGTTGATACATCCTGCGATTCCGTGATAGGTTGTTCGCTCGCAACTCCACTTGCTTCCGTCGCGGACTCTTCCGGCACATTTGTTACTTTCAGTCCGTCGTCTTCCGGCATGACCGACGTTTCGGTTTTATCCTCAATGCTTTCTAGACCAGGTTCTTTCACCGCGGGGATCGGCTCTTGCTCTGCAATGGCAGTGGAAGATTCGAGCTCGGGAACTCCTGTAGGAATTGTCGCGGCAGGTACTCGGTTACTTTCGTCAACAGGCGCCTCGGTGGGCAAACTGGCGTCGGTGATCGCGTCACTATACCCCGGAACAGCGGGAGTCGTTACTTCTTCCTGGACGAGCGGATTTTTCGTTGGTTCTTCCTTGGGCGTGGAAGCGTCTTCAGGTTGAATCACTGGAATTTTGGTGGTCGATTCGGATGCTTCTCCGGTTGTAAGGGGCACTTCGCTTGTTGTCTTATCAGCAATTTCTTCGTGGACTTCTCCGGATTCGGGTGTTTCGCTTGCTATCGTAGCCGCCTCGGTACTTTCAGCGACTCCTCCCGATTGGGCTGCTCCGCTCGCTATCGTAGTCGCTTCGGTGTCTTTGGCGGTTTCTCCCGATTCGGCCGCTATCGTAGGCTCTTCAGTGGTTTTGGCAACGTCTCCTGATTCTGGCCCCTCGCTAGCTATAGTAATCTCTTCGGTAGTTTTGGCAACTTCTCCTGATTCCGGTGCTTCGGTCGCTATCGTCATCGCTTCCGTAGTTTTGGCAACTTCTTCTGATTCTGGTGCTTCACTCGCTACCATAGTGTCCTCAGAGGTTTTGGCACCTTCTTCTGATTCCGGTGCTTTGCCATATATTTCGGGCACCTCGGTGGTTTTACCGATTTCTGATTCTGGTTCTTGGTACGCTAACGTAGGCCCCTCGGTGTTTTTAGCAACTTCCGAGTCCGACGCTTCACTCGCTGTCGTAGGCTGCTCGGTGGCTTCAGGGACTTCTGATTCCGGCGCTTCGCTCACTATCGTAGGCTCCTCGGTGTCTTTAGCAACTTCTGATTCAGGCGCTTCGCTCGCTATCGCAGGCGCCTCAGTGTCTTTAGCAACTTCCGATTCCGGCGCTTCGCTTGCTGTCAACGGTTCCTCGGTGTTTTCAGCAACTTCCGATTCCGGCGCTTCGCTCGCTATCGTAGGCGCCTCAGTACCTTTAGCAACTTCTGATTCCGGCGCTTCGCTCGCTATCGTAGGCGCCTCAGACTCTTTAGCAACTTCCGATTCCGGCGCTTCGCTTGCTATCGTCGGCTCCTCGGTGTCTTTAACAACTTCCGATTCCGGCGCTTCGCTCGCTATCGTAGACGCCTCAGTGTCTTTAGCAACTTCCGATTCCGGCGCTTCGCTTGCTATCGTAGTCTTCTCGGTGTCTTTAGGAACTTCTGATTCCGGCGCTTCGGTCGCTATCGTAGGCGCCTCAGTGTCTTTAGCAACTTCCGATTCGGGCGCTTCGCTCGCTATCGTAGGCGCCTCAGTGTCCTTAGCAACTTCCGATTCCGGTGCTTCGCTCGTTATCGTAGGCGCCTCAGTGTCTTTAGCAACTTCTGATTCCGGCGCATCGCCCACTATCGTAGGCGCCTCAGTGTCTTTAGCAGCTTCCGATTCCGGCGCTTCGCTTGCTGTCGACGGTTCCTCGGTAACTTTAGAAACTTCCAATTCCGGCACTTCGCTTACTATCGCAGGCTCTTCGGTGTCTTTAACAACTTCCGATTCCGGCGCTTCGCTCACTATCGTAGGCTCTTTGGTGTCTTTAGCAACTTCCGGTTCCGGCGTTTCGCTCGCTATCGTAGGCTCCGCGGTATCCTTAGCAACTTCCAATTCCGGCGCTTCACTCGCTATCGTAGGCTCCTTAGCGTCTATGGCAGTTTCCAATTCCGGCGCTTCGCTCGCTATTGCAGGTTCTTCAATGTTTTTAGCAACCTCCGATTCGGGCGTTTCGCTCGCTATCGTAGGCGCCTCAGTGTCTTTAACAACCTCCGATTCCGGTGTTTCGCTGGCTATCGTAGGCTCCTCAGTGGCTTTAGCAACTTCCGACTCTGGCGCTTCGCTCGCTATCGTAGGCTCCTCGGTGTCTTTAGCAACTTCCGATTCCGGAGTTTCGCTCGCTATCGTAGGTTCCTCAGTGACTTTAGAAACTTCCGGTTCCGGCGCTTCGCTCGCTATCGTAGGCTCGTCAACGCCTTTAGCAGCTTCCGATTCCGGCACTTCGCTCACTATCGTAGGCGCCTCAGTGTCTTTAGCAACTTCTGATTCCGGCGCTTCGCTCGCTATCGTAGGCTCCTCAGTGCCCTTAGCAACATCCGATTCCGGCGCTTCGCTCGCTATCGTAGGCTCCTCGGTGTCTTTAGCAGCTTCCGATGCCGGCGCTTCGCTCGCTAACGTAGATTCCTCGGTTGTTTTGCCAACGTCGTCTAACTCTGGGGGTCCGCTAGCTGAAGTGGCCTCTTCGGTAGTCGTACCGACTTCTCCGGATTCCGGTGCGTTGGTTGCTAATGTAGTAGCCTCTTCAGGGTGTTGAACGAGATCCGTTGATTCCGAAACTGTACTCGATTCCGTAGTTTTTTCCGCGTCAGCAACGAGATCGGTTGCAATATTGCTCGCTACCGTAGTCTTTTCGGAAGCTCCGACGAGATCTATTGATCCGGAGAGTTCGTTCGCTGCTGTCGTAGTCCCTTCCGTGGCGGAGGTGGCACCCGTTGCCTCAGGAAGTGCACCAGCCTTTTCGGTATTCGCGGTGATGTCTGGTGATTCTGGTAAATTGCTTGCTGTCGTAGCTATACCGTCGTCCTTGACGAGGTCCGTTGTGAGGGGAGATTCGCTCAAATCGACGTGAACTGGAATAGTGGGGATATCTGGGCTTGCAGTGGTGGACGTATCGTTCGCTTTGCCGATCGGTGTTTCTTCGGTTTGTATGGGCAAGGACTCAATCGTACTGTCATCGTTCGTTACAGAACTCGGAGTACTTTTATCCTCGTCCATCGTCGCTAACGTAGTTGCCGTTTCCTTTTCCTGAAGTTTCTCCTCGTTTCCTTGGTCCGCTTTTTCCTTCTCGCTTTGTTGCGCCGTTTGTGCCGTTTCTTCGGTGGGTTTTTCTTCTCCCAGCTTGACAGAGGTTTCCGTTGTTAACGGTTCCTCTTGCACGACATGTGTCGATTCCGTTGATTCCTCCGTCGAGGAGACGTCAGCCTCCGTAGCTTCTTTGGGTGGTTCTACTTCGCCAGCCGCTTCGGTCTTCTCGACGTGTTCCGATGCTTCAGTGGATGCGATTGCAGCATCGGTACTGATTTTGCCGCCATCGGAGACGGTAACTTGCTCAAAGGTGGGGGAGATTTCGGACGAAGATGGTTCGGTGGTCTGTACGGGCCATTGAACAGGAGTTTCGGTTGCTTCCTCTCGCTGATCGTTCGTTACAACGGGTGTGCTGGTCAATGCTTCCTCTTTAGACACCGGTGGCTCTTGAGGCTCCAGGGTCGACTTGTCCTGGGTGTTGACCGCTTCTGGCATAGCGGTATTTTGATCCGTAACCCAATTCTCCGTGGGTATGCTTGTGGATCCTAATTTTTGGTCGGTCCCGTGAAAGACTGCCGTAACTTCCGAATGCTCGATCGGCGGAGTCGAAACATCTGTCGTTTCCGCGGGTGACTCAGTAGACTTTTCTTCCTTCGGGGCAGCTGTAGTTTCGGCTAATTCCGCGGGTCCTTTAGTCCCAATCGATTCTTCTTCGTGTAAAGACGTGACTGGTTCTTCGCTCGATGTTGATTCGCTGCTTATTTCTTTTTTCTGCGACTCAGTTTCGGGGGTGTGACCCTCAGTCGAAGCAGCGGTGGTACTGTCGCTGTTTGTATCAGATTTTTCCTTCTCGTTATTGCTCGTTTCTTTTTCGTCGATCGAAGTATCTATCGTCGGCAAGTTTGTGACAGAAGGTTCTGTCGAGTGCTCCTGCGTGTCGGATACTGGGACAGATCCGTTGACTGGCAATGATACGGTAACTTTGGTCTCTCCGTCTCCAATGTCTTCGGAAGAAGTCTCGGAATCTTCGCTCGCTGGCAGTTTTGGACTTGATTCCTCGGACGAAGTAGATTCTTCGCTTGACGAATCGATCGGCATTCCCTTGGTAGGGCTTTCCTGCTCGTCGATCTTATTTCCGGTGATTGATTCTGTAGCTGGTTTTGCGTCGGAGCCACCGGTCAAAGATGTAACTTGACTAGTCTCGGTCTCCTCGCTAATTTCGACAGGGGTCTTCTGAACGCGTTCACTATCGTTGTAAAGTGTCTCTTGTATTGGCGCATCGGTCACCGCCTCACTCGTTGCCAGATTCTCAGCTTCGGTTGATGTCGAACCGCCATCGAGGATGGAGGAAGTAGGAGCCCCGTTAGCATATCCCTCACCATTTTCCGTTATTTCGGTCACCGATGGTACTGCCTCCTCCGGGATAAATGTAGCGTGGGTCACCGGATACTCTTCCGGTTTGCCAGTCACTTGACTCTTATCATCCTCGACTTTTTCTACAGACTCAACAGGTGTTTGGGGGGTTTCGACGAAAAGAGGCTCGGGCGTGGTTGCGTCTGAGTCGCTGGGTTCTGTTACTGGACTGATCTCGTCGTGAACATCGGTCGGGACATTCGTGGTCGTGGCTTGTTCGTCTTTGACCCTCGTTTCTACAACAGGCGGCAGTCGCGTTGTACCAGCTGTATGTTCCGCTTTGATTACGGCCGGATTTTCGGTAACTCCTTCGTCTACACTTTTTTCGGTCGCTTCCGCATGTGCGCTCGTTACATCGAGCTGTTCTTCCCCGCCTAGTGACCACGCCGTTGTTGACGCTTCGGCAATAGACATATCCTGCTTAGTTGTCGATTCCGGGATTTCAGAAGACAGCATTGTCGCGCTGTCCTCGCTAGATCGGGGAGTGGACTGTTCTGTCGCTGATTCGGTGATCGCGGATGTCTGGTCAGAAGTTGCTGGTGGCGCGGCTGTCTGCTCAGACGCACCGGTTTGACTCTCTCTATCATCTGCTTTGGCTTTTTCTTCGAGTGTACCACTCGTTGTGAGTTTATCCTCGGGATGATCGGACACCGCGTCCTCCTCTGCCGGCTTCGCCGACTCGTCCATTTCGAACGACGGCAGTTCCGCGGTTTCTTTCGGACCAGCGGCAATCTCTGCATCCGGAACAACCTCGTTAACTTCGGGAACCTCGGTTGGCTCAACTTTCGTGCTCGGTGTCAGGGTGGTAGGCGTTGCGACCTCGTCCTCCGTTTTCACAGGCTCGCCTGTACCGTCATCAACAACTGGGCTGCCTTCCGAGATGGGAACGACGCTGGTGCTCTCATCGCCGAGAGTCACACTCTCGGTAACATGTTTTTCGTCGTCTGAGACGCCGGTCGAAAGCGGCTCCTCGATTTTATCGTCTGATTTAGGAAGCTCCGTGGATTGATCGGTCTGCGGCTCGTCCGGTGATAGCGTCGATTGTGACCCATCGGACGGCACGTTCGCCGTATCCAAGGATGACTGAACGGTCGAAGTTTCTCCAACGGTCGTTGCACCTTCGGCAGAAAGTGCTGGTGACGACGAACCGGCATCGGAATGCGGTTCGTGTATTTCCGGAATAGCGTTGTCGGCCCCGGGGAAAGATTCGGAACCTTCAGCGGTCACGGTACTTTGTGTTACGGCCTGCTGAAGAACCTCGTCCTTCTCGACCGACAATTCCGTCGTGAGTTCCGACTGAGACTCCGGCTTGTTCTGTGAATCCGTCATTCCCGATTCGTCTTCTGTTGAGAAGTGAAAAAGCGAGCCGTTTGTTCAAATTTGGCTTCTTCGTGGAGAAAGCTTTGCGGGTGACATAAAGTGATGAGAAAGCAATGTGCAAGGATTTAATTTGCACAGCTTTTTTTTTTACAAAACTTCACTGCAGTAATACGATGTCAAACATTTGCCAATCATGGCTGTGCCAAATATTAGGTGTACATATAAGTTCTCGGCCTGAGAATAAAAACAGATGTATTGAATATTTGAACGAGAACATTTTTTCTCCAGGTCTGGTGTCATATATTACCAACCCAGCAGATTATTTTTCCGGGCCAACAGCTTAACCTAACTTCAAAATATACATCGTGAGCATAGTGAGCAAAATGAGTTGCAATTCCTTGCAAAGGAATTGCCTTACGAGGCTAAGGTGATGATTTGTCAGGCATTGGGGAATGATATCGTTATCCATCAGAATTGTGAAGACGTGGTTTCAAAGGTTCCGGAGAGGAAATTTCGGTCTCGAGGATGACGAGAGAGCAGGAAGAACAAAAAAATTTGAAGACAAGGATTTAGAGCAGTTGCTGGATAGAAATCCTTGCCAACCGCAATCTTGCTACTACATTAGGAGTTACCTAACGAGACATTGTCAATCGCTTGAAAAAGCTCGGCAAGATTCAAAAGGAGGGCCGCTGGGTTCCGCGCGTGCTTTCGAAATGCAACAAAGCAAATCGATGCGATACAGCTTAGCCTTTGTTGTCTTGGTTCAAAAGGAAAGACTTTTTACACAAAATAGTGACTGCCGATGAGAAGTGGTCGTTGTATGGCAATCCAAAAAAACATTGATCGTGGGTTAATCCGCGTTGAGCAGAACTTCGAACTGCTCAAGCCTAGTGATACCATCACGGCTGAGCGTAATAAACATCAACTGCACCGTGTCAGTGACGACATTGAACGCAAGGGGCCTTGCACAGGCGAAGGACCTAGGCCGGCCATATTGCTGCAAGACAATGCCAGACCACACGCAGCAAAAAGGACCAGAGAAGCTTTAGATTCGTTGGGCTGGCAAGTTTTGCCAAACCCGGCGTATTCGCCAGACTTGGCGCCATCGCATTTTCACTTGTTCCGATCGCTCCAACATCATTTGCCTGATACTTTATTAAATATTTATAAGTTTAAAACGTTCCATAAGTAAAAAATTCCATGACCGACTTTATCGACTCAAAACCACCATCTGTTTACCGCCGAGAAATTGGCAATCTACCTGACAGGTAAGACAAATTATGTGGAAGCAAACGGAGATCACTTTCCCGATTACAAGGTACCTTGATGTAAAGTAAATAAATCATTATTATCATGAAAAAAGGCCGAAAACTTTTTAGTACACCTAATATAAATCTTGTATCGTAACATTTCGTGTACATAAATTAATCAGATGTCTAAGAAATCATGCAGGCTACGTTGTAATGGACGACCACACAGGGACCAAATTGATATCGATTCTTCGTTGATTCACTCACCGCATTCGTACGTGGTCGGACAGCACTCGCCATCCGGAGGTGGCAGAGCAGTGCAATTCTTTCCGTGGCTCTGCATAGGAGTACCGCAATCCTGAACAGCGCAAGCGATGTCTCCATGGAAGCAATAGCAGTGTTGGCAGGGTTCGGTCGAGTAGATTAGGTCCCCATCCTCGTAAACTTTGCTGTCGTGAGTGCACTGTCGATTTTCTCCTATTCGGGGCGCGATTGTTGTCGTCATAACGAGACCGGGTGTCGGTGCGAGCGTCGTATCGAACGATTCCTCGTAATCTAAACAATGCGACACGACAATGAAGACGACGAGACTGATGACTAGGAGGGGTCCAGGTGTGATTTTGGCAAAGAACACTTACCGCAATTGTATTTGACTGGACAACAAACGCCGGGCAGATACACCGGACTACAGCCATTCACGCGAAGCGTACACTCTTGCATGACGCACGTCGTTCTGTTCCTAATGCAGTAGCAAAGTTCGCAAGGATTTTGCGAGTCGACGGGAAGCTGGGCGCCGTCCGCGTAAAATTTGCCGTCAACGCTGCAGCCGTAATTGTCGGGAAAGCCAAGATCGTTCGTGATCGATTCCGGTGGATTCGTCGTCGAGGTCAACAGGTGAACGGGCACTTGAGGACATGTTATCACCGAACAGCACTGATCCGCACGTTTCTCGACTTTGCAATTTTGCCCGATCGCTTTCGTGAACGGGCACACCCGGAGATAGCACATGAGCATTCGATTGTGACAAGTACAATTGAGACATGGCTCGTTCGTTATTATTCGGTCGCCCTCGCGGTAATGCTGGAAATTGTAGAAACAGCCACCGTTCGACAATCCTGATCCCTCGTATTCCGCCACTTGTGTCGTTTCTTGATCGTACACGGGTGCTGGAAATTGAATTGTCACATTTACGTAAACATTTGCCGTCGTGGTCGATTGATTTTTAATGTCGCGAACCCGAATCGCGCCCTGACCGAATGGAAACTGAATCGTCGAGGCTGGTATCGCGGAACACGGATTATTGTCACTGATAGAGACGATTTATTGGAATCAATGCATTTGCGTTTATTTGATCCTTTTTTTATTTGAGTTAACCAAACTTTTCATAAAACCAAAGTTTTTTAAGTTTGATTCTACTATTTCAGGGATTTATTTAAAATATATCTATTTATTTAAATCAATATCTATTTAACATCGTTGGGTAGTCAAAAATGGATTTACTTATGATAATTTTGGTATTCGGTACTATGCCCGTGCGGAAAATTGGCAGGGAATCCCTAATACAATTCGGGGCCTTCAATGAATTATTTGTGAATTCCGTAGTAGTGTTTTCCGTAAAAGAGCCGGACCGGGCCCCTATTAGGGAATGGTAGGGTAGAGGTAGGTTGACTAAAACTATGGTCTAAGTACGGAAACCAAGTAAAGACCTTTAAAAGGTGTAGTTGTAAATTCCGTAGTAGCGATTTTCCCAATACTACTAGACTTTGCTATTATAGAGGGCAAATCAGTATAAATTGCTTGACTAAAGAATTTGTGGCGTAATAATTATCGAGATCGATTAAATATTATATAATAATTAAACTGTGCGTTTAGTAGACGAGCTGTGATGACTTGAACCAACACACATGCAGTTCGTTCATTGGAACAACGCGAGGTCAAACGTATCAAAATGTGCGATAGAATTATAAGCCTCAAATGTATTGAAATAACACATTTCATTTTCACAGTGCACACATACGCACGTATGCATATGGCTGCAATAATTTGTTATGAGCCACCGTTGTGGCAATTTTAAAAGCCCTTGTTATTTTGCCATCAATGGCCCTCGGTAGCAGAGTGTGACCGGCCACTGATGGCCCAAGTGTGGCTTCCAGACTAGAGCCTTAATAAAGTTAGGGAAAATTAAGTTGGGCCCGATCAAAGCCCGAACCCAATTTCCGCACGGGATATATTTAAAATGAACAAAATCGTAGCAGGCCTTGGTGCATGGAAAAAAATCTGATGAAGATTTTGCCGAAGGATCTTTTCCTGTACTACCCTATCAAAATCAGAGTGCCAAGAAATTTCTTCGTTGCCAATGAACCTACGAATTTCAAATGATAACAATACCCTCTCGATACATATATATATATATATATATATATATATATATATATATATATATATATATATCGTATATAAACAAATCCAACTCGCCCAAATAAATTGGAGTGCCAAGACTTCTTTTCGTTGCCAAAGACCCTGCAAATTTGAAATGACAACAATACACCCTCGAGATACATATATATATATATATATATATATAATGTACATTCGAGCAGGCTTTGTGACGCGTTAATGTTCACAGGAGGGGATGAAATATTAATGGTGCGATCCAGCGAGGGGTTTGTGTGCCCAGGCCAAACGCGATGCACAACGTGCGCGACAGCGTGGGCGTATGTACAGACGGAGCTGATTACGAATGGCTATATGGCTCGTGTGTGCCCACGGGACACTCGACGTGTCAGATGAATGTTCGTCGCGAGACTCGGTCGAATCATGTGCGCCGCTATCCTACCCGGGGATGCGAAAAAGAGGGGAAGCGAAGAGCTCTTCTATATATGCTGTATGTGTGTGTGTGTGTGTGTGTGTCGGTGTGTGAGCAGGCGGCAAGGCGAACAAACGCCCCATTCTGACGTTTTGTCTGAAATTGGAGCTTCGCGTTGCGTACATAACTCATCTCGTTCAACAATCATCCCCTCGTCACCGAGTACCCTTCCGCTCCGCATCTTCCTCATTCGACTGATTAATCTCTCTCCCTCTCTGTCTTTCCCTTTCTTCGCCCACGTGTTCCGAAAAATCCGTGGTACGGTCCACAAACTGAAGGGCTGTCGCAGTTGCCTTCCTCGTGATGCTCGGCAGACGCTCTTAAGATCGCACTACCCAAACATTGATTATTTCTGCCTGCTCTTTACGAACGCTAAAATCCCACTAGACTTCACAAGCTGCAGAGGGAGCTCAACCGTAGCGTCAGGCTCATTTTCGATATGAGGGCTGATGGGCAAGCCTTAATATAGCAAGCTGAGCTAAAGATAGCTAAGAGACGTACACATTGTCCGGGTAGCTTCATCTTTACTCTAGGCCTTCATCTTTAACCTATATCAGCCGTGCCACATGATATCAGGATGTCTAAACATCACCTCTGGACTGCGCAATACCGCATTTTCGTTCCACGGCCTCCCGAAAGTCATTTACGGTCCCCGCACGCTGCCTGTGGAGCTCGCTACTTTCAAACTTGAGACAAGCACTTGGCTTGCAAGTCTTCAAGCCAAGGCTTCGGGATTTTCTACTGGCTAGCATGCAGCAATCCTCATGCTGTATTATCTTCATTTATCAGCGCCTACTCGTATATTTTCTCTTTATCTTTTCTATATTCCTTATTTCTGAATAAGCTCCCAAACTTAACTTAAAGATGACACGAGGCCCCACTTTACCTGCACTGCCGGGTTACACAGCCTATATCGGCCGTGCCTCATCATATCAGGAGACCTGAACATCACCATTGGACTGCGCAGTACCGCATTTTCGACCCGAGGCTTACCGAAAGTCATTTACGGTTCCCGCACGCTACCTGTGGAGCTCTCTACCTTCAAGCTTGAGACAAGCTCTTGGCTTGCAAGTCTTCAAGCCAAGGCTTCGGGATTTTCTACTGGCTAGCATGCAGCAATCCTCATGCTGTATTGTCTTCATTTATTAGCGCCTACACGTACATTTTCTCTTTGGTTTTTATATTTCTAATTTCCGAAAATACTTCCAAACCTAACTTTATCAGTAATTGACTCTTTTGTCTGTATGTTTCGCGAACTATACGCAATGTATCTGTAATCCAGCACGGTGCTCTCAGTAGACCCTGGTCCTAGTATAACTAAATAAGTACCTCTCTTTCTCTCTCTCTGCCTCTTCGTCGTCATCACCGTCGATGGCAATAGAGAAATGGGTTCGTGAGACCGCTGGGTTGCAAATCGACAAAGCAATAAGTTATATCGGCATACACGATTAAGTTTCAAAGAGAATCGCGAGCGCGATGAATAAAATGCGTAATTGATTTCACGGAATAACGCGCACCTAACCGAGCAAGCTCGCCAATGCACCCCGCCTTGACGAGTCTTTGGAGATGCGTGTCCGCGCGCGTAGCTACGGCGTTTCCCGCCGGGCGTTCGCCAATTCCACGATCCCTCAGTGACGATTTGCATGCGCGTTACGTGAACGACAAAGAGCAGTAGGCTCGTGTAAAAAAAAAAAAAGAAACAAGGAAAAGAATATCAGCATTCCGCATCGACGCGCTACACCCAGACGGTTTCCAACGAATTGTACT
>OZ010715.1:28217175-28244208 GCA_963932345.1 Ophion ventricosus | reverse complement strand
ACTTTCGGGATGTTTTATATACTAAGGGGGACGTTCATTAATTACGTGAGCTGAGTTTTTTTTAATTTGGACCCCCTTCCCCCCCCCCCCGCCCTGGTGAGATTTGGTGAGATGTGGAGGCACCCTTTCCTCCACCGCACGTGAAGTTTTCAACATAATTTTTAAATGATTACATTTGTTCGATATCATGCATTTTGCTTCATACCACTAATAAAGACTTACTATGATAGAGTGTGCTATCAAATATATTTTTTCTGTGAAAGAAGAAGAGGAGAAAACTGATACTACGTTAAAAGTGTTCTATAGAGGCTGAAATTTAGTGTTATTTTGTTAAAAAAAAAATAAGATAGGGTAGGGTAGTACTCAGACACCACCTTCTCTACTCGATCCATGGGCAACTTGATTCCAAAGAGTATATTAAGGTGAACAGAAAAATATTTGATCAAAATTAATGAAGTAGATAATGACGCGATAACTTAATTAATGCTTAAGAACAGAATAAGAAGATTAATACGAATATTTGATTATTTTTATTTCATACTGTTCATGTGGACACGTGCCTGTCGATATTTTCAGACTAGTATGGAAATATCGACATTTCATCAGTTAAAAAAACCATATTACCGAGGATATATAATATGGGTGGTCCAATAACTATTAGCACCTTGGATATCTTCGAAACTATAAGGTTCACAGAAATATTTGCTGAAATGAAATTGCACAGTACGAAAGGGGCCATCCGATAGCGATAATAGTTTTTTTGCAGGTGGAGGGTACTTCGGTCATTTGAAGGTCAACTCCATTTTTTTAAATGGATCGGTATGTTTTTTTTTCTGTATCATGAAAGAGGAGCTTAAAACGAATTCAACGACTTATAACATAAAGGTCATTGAAGGTCATAGAAAGTACAGAAAGGCGTTTATCTTACTATAAACGTAGTTAATTTTATTTACTACCGAAACTGTAAGTATTTATCGCCTTTTCTGTACTTTCTATGACCTTCAATGACCTTATGTTATAGGTCGTTTGAACTCGTTTTAAGCTCCTCTTTCATGATACAGAAAAAAAACATACCGATCCATTTAAAAAAATGGGAGTTGACCTTCAAATGTCCGAAGTACCTCCACCTGCAAAAAAACTATTATCGCTATCGGATGGCCCCTTTCGTACTGTGCAATTTTATTTCAGCAAATATTTCTGTGAACCTTATAGTTTCGAAGATATCCAAGGTGCTAATAGTTATTGGACCATCCTGTATACTTAATAAGTCTGATTATTATCAAATATAATAATCAATTACAATGGGGTTATTATGCTTTTTTTCTTAAAATATTTTTCCTTCTAGAATGATTTAATGAATTGCTAATAGAGCGTGCTATCAAATATATTTTTTCTGTGAAAGAAGAAGAGGAGAAAAATGATACTACGTTAAAAGTGCTCTATAGCGGCTTAAATTGAGTGTTATTTAGTTTAAAAAAAAATAGGATAGGGTAGGGTACTGCTCAGACACCACCTTCCCTACTCGATCCATGGGCAACTTGACTCCAAAGAATATGACTCCAATGAAGCGATAACTTATTTAATGCCTAAGAATAGAATAAGAAGATTAATAAGAACATTTCATTATTTTTATTTCATACTGTTTATATGGACACGTGCCTGTCCATATTTTCAGACTAGTATGGAAATATCGACATTTCACGAGTTAAAAAAACATATTTACCGAGACTATATTGTATACTTAATAAGTCTGATTGTTATCAAATATAATAAAGCAATAACAATGGTGTTATTATTCTTTTTTTCTTAAAATATTTTTCCTTCTAGAATGATTTAATGAATTGCTAATAGAGCGTGCTATCAAATATATTTTTTCTGTGAAAGAAGAAGAGGAGAAAAATGATACTACGTTAAAAGTGCTCTATAGCGGCTTAAATTAAGTGTTATTTAGTTTAAAAAAAAATAGGATAGGGTAGGGTACTGCTCAGACACCACCTTCCCTACTCGATCCATGGGCAACTTGACTCCAAAGAGTATGACTCCAATGAAGCGATAACTTATTTAATGCCTAAGAATAGAATAAGAAGATTAATAAGAACATTTCATTATTTTTATTTCATACTGTTTATATGGACACGTGCCTGTCCATATTTTCAGACTAGTATGGAAATATCGACATTTCACGAGTTAAAAAAACATATTACCGAGGCTATATGTATACTTAATAAGTCTGATTGTTATCAAATATAATAAAGCAATAACAATGGTGTTATTATTCTGTTTTTCTTAAAATATTTTTCCTTCTAGAATGATTTAATGAATTGCTAATAGAGCGTGCTATCAAATATATTTTTTCTGTGAAAGAAGAAGAGGAGAAAAATGATACTACGTTAAAAGTGCTATATAGCGGCTTAAATTGAGTGTTATTTAGTTTAAAAAAAAATAGGATAGGGTAGGGTACTGCTCAGACACCACCTTCCCTACTCGATCCATGGGCAACTTGACTCCAAAGAGTATGACTCCAATGAAGCGATAACTTATTTAATGCCTAAGCATAGAATAAGAAGATTAATAAGAACATTTCATTATTTTTATTTCATACTGTTTATATGGACACGTGCCTGTCCATATTTTCAGACTAGTATGGAAATATCGACATTTCACGAGTTAAAAAAACATATTACCGAGGATATATGTATACTTAATAAGTCTGATTATTATCAAATATAATAAAGCAATAACAATGGTGTTATTATTCTTTTTTTCTTAAAATATTTTTCCTTCTAGAATGATTTAAGCCTTAAGGTGTCCATATTTGCACACTGTAGCTTACAAAATGTTATAATAGAATATTTGCTGAATTACAAAGTTGACGTGAGATTTTCATTGACCCGCCCCCTTCCCTTCCCCTAAATAAGATTTGGTGAGATTTTGTCAGAGCCCCCCCCCCCCCCAAATTAACATTTTGTAACTTACAAAATGTTATAATAGAATATTTGGTGAATTACAAAGTTGACGTGAGATTTTCATTGACCCGCCCCCTTCCCTTCCCCTAAATAAGATTTGGTGAGATTTTGCCAGAGCCCTTCCCCCCAAACAATCCCTTGAAGGACCCGAATTGTATTACGGATGTATCCGCCAATTTTCCGCACGGGGATCAGCATCCTGAGGCAACACGCGCAATACGTACGATTTGGGCAAACGAGTAGAAAAGAGCGACGAGTCGTATCGTATTGAAAAAAAAAAAAATATTAGCGAACCCGATGAACCGGATCCTCGGGGCAGGTAAGTATAGAGGATAACCCAGGATACTACTCTCCATAGTCCCAACTCGCAGAAGCGCATATCGAGCGCGCGAACAACGCGGGAGCACCACCTCGCCGCTTCTCGCGACTCCTGGCCAAGATACAATCTTGTTCTCTCGTCCGCGTTGCTCTCCCGGTGCTCCTCCGCTAGGCAGAGGTGCCTAGAGACAGGTATTAACCGAACCCTCTCGAGGCTTCTTCTTCTTCGCGCAAGGCATCAACGACTCGCCCGTGTGTGTCTGACCGTGAACCGCTTCTCTCTCTCTCTCTCTCTCTCTCTCTCTCTCTCTCTCTCTCTCTCTCTCTCTCTCTCTCTCTCTCTCTCTCTCTCTCTCTCTCTCTCTCTCTCTCTCTCTCTCTCTCTCTCTCACTCTCTCTCTCTACATCTCCCTCTCTCTCTCTCGCTCTCGTACATCCGCCGGGCCTCAACCCGTGACTCTGACATTAAAACAGCGACACAACTAACAAACGCGATCGCCCATTTGGATCCTTTCAGCCTTCTCACTCTCGCCCCGTTCTCTCCCGTCCTACCCGCACTCACGGATCTCACGCAATTACGACGCCTCGTGTTATACGTATTTATGTATGTATACATACAGCAGGTATATACACGCCGCGTCGTAACGATTGGATAATATGGAAGAAAAATCTAATTGGCTTTACGTACAATGAGGAGGTGCGAGTGTTAATTCTCACGAGAGAGGAACAGCAACATCCTGGGTTTTAACGTCCACTTGGATGTATAATGACGCCTGTAAAAGAGCTCGTGAATATATATATATATATATATATATATATATATATATATATATGTATCTATGTGTGTATGACCTGCAGCAGTGTCCCGCAGGAAGTTTCAGAGAGAGGGAGAGAAGCAAAAGGACGAGGGAGAATGCGGAGGAAAATTAAATTTATTTTGGAATCCTTACGGTAAGTGAGTCTTCAAGCCAAGAGCCTCCGACTAATGGCCACCCTCGTTGATACTATTAACCGTTCTCTCGATCCAGAATGCTCGATAACCAACAGGACCTCAGCCATCAGCTTCGCCATGAAATTCTGTCTCTAATGTTCCATTGAATATATATATATATATATATATTCGGAGATGTGGTGACTTGAGGGCGAGTAGCTAAGAGTGCCGTTGGTCGAACCGGCCGAGACCCAGAGATCGATCCGCAATGATGCACACAACCTCCACTACCATCATTGCTCGGCACATCGACTCTTTCCTTTTTTTTCCTTCCACGTTCCTTGATAATTTCTGCCTTGACCCAATCAAGAGTACGTACGGGGGAGATAGGCGACCGGTGGTCAGGGTGGAACTTGAGACCGCGGGGGGTAACGATTCACTCTGTGAATCGGCATTCGTCATGAAGGGATAACAAAGGTATGTTTCTCGGATGTCATTAGGGCGTCTGCGTAAGCTTGAAGTATCGATGATCTTTTTTTTTATAGCTTTGTAGCTTAGAGTCTTAAATTCAATTTGCAAGAAGGATTTTGTTGAGATTCGAAAAAATTGATCGAGTTACGACGATTTTTGTCAAGACTCGATCCACTAGGATTTACCGCGTTTTCTCTTTCTTGAAAGCGTTTTGTGAAACGGTACAAGTCGAATAGTCTTTTGGTCAGAATCACTGCAAATTCGCACAGAGCATGTAATTTTTTTAAATATAGTAATAACTCCATTGTTTGTAAATATTGGGTAAAGTAAAAAGTTCTGAGCGTTTTCCGCTAGATGTCTTTAGTGAGCCATATTTCACGATGTATACATCGCATCGGGTCATACTATACGGCGATTTAAAGGTGACATTATGCTTCAAAAAAAGTTCTTTGACAGTTTTGTGTTTGGTGAAGCCAGTTGTGTGTTACAGCGTTCCAAAATGGAGGTAAAAAAAGAGAAAATTCGATACATTCTTCTGTACCAGTACGTCCAAGGTGAAAGGGTGGAGCAGGCGGCCAAAAAAATTTGTGCTGTTTAAGGACCCAATACAGTATCGAATGCAACAGCAAAGCGGTGGTTCCAACGATTCCGTTTTGGTAATACGGACGTCGAAGATGAGGCACGCTTTGGTAGGCCAATCGTCGAAAATATCATTTCCATGATAAAATCATGGAAATCGTCGCGTCGGAGCGGCATGTGAGCACTTATTCCATTGCCCAGGAACTGAAGATTAGCCAGAAAACCGTTTGGAACCATTTGCACAAGGCTGGTCTCAAGAAGAAGTTCGATGTATGGGTGCCACACGAATTGACTCAAAAGAACCTTTTGGACCGAATTGATGCCTGCGATTTTTTGCTAAAACGTAACGAAATCGACCCATTTTTGAAGTGGATGGTAACTGGCGATGAAAAATGGGTCACATACGAGAACAACAGCCGAAAAAGATCGTGGTCCAATCGCGGTGAGCCGGCCCAAACAATCGCCAAGCCCGGATTAACGGCCAAGAAGGTTTTGCTGTGTGTTTGGTGGGATTGGATGGGAATCATCCACCATGAGCTGCTCCCATCGGGCCAAACACTCAATTCGGACCTCTACTATCAACAATTGACCAGATTGAAGCAGGCGATCGACCAGAAGCGGCCAGAATTGGCCAATAGGAAGGGTGTTGTGTTCCATCAAGACAACGCCAGGCCGCACAGATTTTTAACGACGCGCCAGAAGCTCCGAGAGCTTGGATGGGAGGTTCTATCGCGACCGCCGTATAGTCCAGATCTGGCACCAAGCGATTATCACCTATTCAAGCACTTGCAAAATTTTCTTGATGGTACAAAAGTGGCCTCAAGAGAGGCTTGTGAAAATGAGCTGGTCAAGTTTTTTACCAATAGGGACGAGGACTTCTTCAATCGCGGAATTATGAAATTGCCTTCAAAATGGACAAAAGTTATCGAACAAAACGGCGCATATTTGATCTAAATCGGATAATCCTAACTATGTTAATTTCATCGTCGAAATAAAGCGAAAAAACGCTCAGAACTTTTTACGTCATCTAATATTTGAAAATATATTTTTTTTGAATAACGATAGAGATATAATAAAATATATTGATAAATATAAAAACACTTTCTGTAAATATTAATAACTTCACTGCTGATTAATATTTTTCAATGAAAAAAAAAAAAAAAAAAAAAACAAACTCCAACTCGGCAAGACTATGTGTATCAATCGTTTGTAAAATCTCAAGTCCGTCATTCCAATACGTCCATCAGCGAAATATTGAAAATCGACTTGTCCTTCGTTCCGAGAATCGTTCGAAAATTCTCCGAGTCTAGTTGCGCACGTTAATTATTACAATATGGTAAAAATCAATTTATTTTCCTTGCCAACGTGCGACTGCGCGGGAGGAAAATGGTCGGTGATATTTGCGTAACGCGGTCACTGCGAACGATCGATTCATCGGGGCTATTAAATTTACCCAGGAAAAAGAAGAAAAAAAAAAAAAAAAGAATAGTGATTCAGAACGGCGGTATAATTACAGGAAGCACCTTAGCATTATTGTTTCTCACAATCACCGTTTGTAACTCTCGCGTCCTATTAACGGGACGGAATACTTAGGAGATCGCTGCACTTTGATATCTCGATGATATTGTCCTCGAGGCTAGGAAAAGGCAGAGTCATAGGAAAATCCGACAAGTGTACCAGACGCTTGAGGATTGCTGTTGCGGGGGTTCGACGATTCGAAGAAGGAACATTATCGGTACCGAGTTTCACAATAAGGATAAATCAGCTTGCCCGATGATCGCGATTACATGGCAAACGCATTTTTTTTTTTTCGTTTCATTCCTCTTTTCACATCGGGAATAACCCAGCGGTAGAAACTCGACTCAGGATTCGTCGCGAACGAGCAGGGAGGGAGGGAGGTTGAAGAGGAGAGAGAGAGAGAGAGAGAGAGAGGTCCTCGCGCCCAAGGAATATAAATCACCGCGGAAGCGATTCGTGAGTTTCGGTATACTCGAATTCAGAAAACATGCCACCAATTTTGGGTTCGTTGACCCTGCGCGCTCGTCCGTTCGACGGACTCCTACGATTCTGTCGAGTCGCGCGAGAGTCCTCCGGATCCTCTCGATTCTTCGCAATCTTCGTCGTCGTCAATTCTCGCCTTTTCAAATTACCACGGCGGGGCAATTTTTAACCGCCGGAAATTCCAGTTGTAAGACCGGAAATAGGTGGTTAAAAAAAAAACACGTCCGAGGTGCATCTTTCGAGGAGCAGATGAGGACGCGACAACTAGGTCTCGAAGGAATTCGATCGATTTACATTCGACTCTTTCGCGTTTTACGTGGACACAAGCGTCTCTACGGTCTATCATCACTTGGCTCGCGTTAAGAAAGCGCGCTCGGCTCTTCCGCGCGTTACCGGGACCAAATTCCACGTTTTTTTTTTTCATTTCGAAAAAAACAAGAAAAAAATCAATGAGCGAACGAGCCGGCTCGAGTCTTTAGCGCAATTTAGTGAAATCCGCGCGGTCCCGCGCGACTGCAGCGAGGGAATAATTGTGCGCGCGGTCAAGCGTGAGAATGTAATTTTCGTACGATGGACGTACGAGCACGATGGAAAATTATACAGCGTTTTTTTTTGAGTTTGTTTGGGTTTATTATACTTTGTTAACTCATACTTGGTTACTTTTTTTTGGATTTGCTTGGGCTTATCATACTTCGTTACTATTTGAGTTTAGGTTTATTATACTTTGTTAATTTATATTGCGTTACTTTTTGGGTTTGTTGTACTTTGTTCATTTATATTTCGTTATTTTTTTGGTTTATTTCACTTTGTTAATTTATACTTCGTTACTTTTTGGATTTGTTTGGGTTTATTTTACTTTGTTAATTTATACTTTGCTTTTTGGATTTGTTTGGACTTATTATACTTTGTTAACTTAGACTTCGTTACTTTTTGGGTTTGCTTCGGTTTATTTAACTTTGATAATTTATACTTCATTACTTTTTGAGTTTGTTTGGGTTTATTATACTTTGTTAACTTATACTTCGATACTTTTTGAGCTAAAGTTTATTATACTTTGTTCATTAATATTTCGGTACTTTTTGGGTTTTTTTTTGTTTTATTTTACTTTGTTAACTTATAATTCGTTACTTTTTGGGTTTTTTTGGGTTTATTGTACTTTGTTAATTTATACTTCGCTTTTTGGATTTGTTTGGACTTATTATACTTTGTTAACTTAGACTTCGTTACTTTTTGGGTTTGCTGCGGTTCATTTAACTTTGATAATTTATACTTCATTACTTTTTGAGTTTGTTTGGGTTTATTATACTTTGTTAAGTTATACTTCGATACTTTTTGAGTTAAAGTTTATTATACTTTGTTCATTAATATTTCGGTACTTTTTGGGTTTTTTTTTTTGTTTTATTTTACTTTGTTAACTTATAATTCGTTACTTCGGGGTTTGTTAGGGTTTATTATACTTTGTTAATTTATACTCCGTTGATTTTTGGGTTTCTTTTGGTTTATTATACTTTGTTCATTTATATTTCATTACTTTTTGAGTTTGTTTGGGTTTATTATATTTCGTTACTTTTTGGGTTTTTATGGGTTTACTGTAACATGTTAACTTATACTTTGCTAGCTTTTGGGTTTTTTTTTGGTTTATTGTACTTCGTTAACTTATACTTTGCTACCTTTCGGTTTTTTTTTCGGTTGATTACACTTTATTACCTTATACTTTATTACGTTTTGGGTTTATTATACTTTATCAACTCAGACTTTGGTTACCTTTTGGGTTTTTTAGATTCATTATACTTTGTTAACTAGTACTCTTTGTTTTTTGGGTTTGTTTGGATGCATTAGGCTTTCTCAATTTATACTTAACTTTTTGGATTTTTTATACTTTTGTTACTTTTTGGGGTTTGCTTGGATTTATTTTTCAGAATCTTCGAGAATGTAGGAACGTTTTTTTTTTCCTAATTACACCCAATTATGACTAACCGTTCAGTGTTGGAAAAAAAAAAGCTTATTTTCTCCAGTACCACGATGTGCGAAATGAATTTGGGAATTTCAACGAATCCGAATGACGGATCAGTCTTCTCAAGGCAATTTTATCCGATCGTATAAAAAGCAACCGCGAGTACTTCCGGTGATCGTGAAGAAGCCTGTTTAGTCGTAAAGAAGAAAATTGGGACTATCGATAAATCCTCATACCTGAAAGTGTCGTTCGACAAGACTTTTCGATGCGTAGAGCCTTCAGTCCTTAGCCGCAGATCGTGCTCTCGATGCTCCTTCCGGTCACCCCGGTTCAATCGTGCCCGTGTAAATCTCCTCCCGTTTTCCTTGATACAGGAAGGTTTATCGCGAGATTAAGAACAGATGCTCCACTTTTTTTTTTCGTCGGAATATGAATGGCGAGGGGGTGAGGAGGATAACGGATCCCGCGAGATGTACGTTTCAAATTTTATATACGTGCGAATCGTACGAAAAGAAAATTCGAATGTAAAAACGAAACGAAAAAAAAAAAAAAAAAACCAAAAAACTCGCGGCGTTCGTCCTGGACAGTGGTAAGTAGTGTGGGTCGTTGGCGTTTTTTTTGTTGTACTTGTCGCACGATTCGCGTTTAAAGGGGGTTGTTTTCTCGTCGCTGGGGTCCTGCTCTATGATCGCTCACCGTTTAAATCTCGTTTTTTTTCCCCCCGAAGAGCTATATCTCTCGCGGGATTGATATTTTTTTTTTAAGTGTGTGTGTGTGTGTGTGGGTGTGTGAAACGTAAATTAGAGGGAGCTCTCGAAACGTCACTCGCACCCTCTCCGTGGCGCGTGCGGTTCTCTCCTTTCACGCCACCGCACCAAACAGAAGTGAACTACTCGTGCGCCGCCGGTTCACGGTACCTTAAATACCTTGGCCGAGAGCCGGCACCGAACCCCCTTCCTTTCGCTCCGTGCACTCGTACACGCTCAAGCTCATTGGCGGGGGAGAGAACGAGAGAGAGCGAGAGAACGAGAGAGAGAGAGAGAGAGAGAGAGAGAGAGAGAGAGATAGAGAGAGAGCTAGTATCCTCGGTGTACTGGGATGCCCCCGGCTACATCACCACCACGGACCAGTACACAGCCTCATCCTCTTCCCCCTCTCCCTTTCGTCCTTTCCCTCCACTCGCATCGCTCTTCTTCCTTTTCTTCTTCTCCTACTTCTTATCCTCTTGCCCTCATCCTTCTCTTCGTTCCTTTCCCTTGCTCTCTCTCCCTCTCTCTCTCTCTCTCTCTCTCTCTCTCTCTCTCTCTCTCTCGTCCCTGGAGCTTCCTTCTCGTTGAGATACGAAGCAGCAGCAGCAGCAGCAACATTGGAGGAGTATATAGTGCGCAGACACCCCGCGTATGAACGGGCGAGACAACCCTCGACTCGCGACGAGTCTCGCCGAGGACCCGTACACGCCTGGCACTATGGCATTAAGAGTGGAGGACTGCCGGAGGCACCGGAGAAAACCCTTCGCCAGGATAACACGCTGAGGGCCCTCTCTCTCTCTCTCTCTCTCTCTCTCTCTCTTTCTCTCTCTCTGACTCTTTCTCGTTGCCAGGAGAGATGACGTCGAGAGCCACACACGCGCTACTTTCCGTGCTAGCAGCGACACGCGTATAACCGATCTCTCTTCTGTTCCCGTGCAGAAATTGTTGAAGGGATCCAATTGGATTCCTATACTTGTCATCACTTCATTTGATAAGGGTTCAATGGGTCAGAGCATTGGTTTCTTATAGTAAAACGTCACGTTAGTACGTTGGATTCTTATCGGGATTCCTCGTTGGAATCTAATGTACTGAATCCAATTTCAATCTTGGATTTTCAAGTTTTCGAACGGAATTCGATACGATCCTTGACGATCACTATTAGCTGCAAACTTTCGAAAGGATTCACCGTTCTGTTTTCGAGATATTGGCAATCAAAGATTTCACGGTTTTGCACGTGTTCTTATGGGGAGCTGTGAAAAATTTCACATTTCACGCAATAACTTCGAAACTTTTGTACAGATTTTTTTTCTTTAAAAGAAATTTTTTTTCTTTTAATTCTCATTTACAGAGGAACATATGACTAAGTGGGTGAAAAAAAATCATGAATTTCGACCGTCTAGTTTCAGAGATATAGCGATTTAATAATTTAAGCAATGTCTAGCGACGCTAGCGCCACGAAGCGAGTGGAGCAAACTAGAATTAGATCACAGTAGTGTGTGCATATCCGTATACGCAGAGTATGTACGTATTAGTAGCCGGAATGGATAGTCTGATACAAAAGTGAGGGTTAGGTAAACATTATATTAGCCATTTTCATCATTACTTTATGTTTTCACATCCTGATAAGATTTACAGCCTACATTGCAAGGATATTTTGCAGTATTTCGAAGCTTTCATTGATTGAGCGGAGAATAAACTTTTCAACGTGACTGTTGCGAGACTACTACCTTAAAAAAGTATGAATTACAAAAAAAGTTCATGGTAAAAGAAGGGATAGTACAATTCCCTAAAATTTATTGATACCGTGTTAGGAAATATTCATTTTATTAAGGGTGGGGTAAGGTTAATTCGGTGAAAAAAAAGCATATTTTCAAGAATTTTTTTAGACGATACAACTAATGCTGGTTTATTTAATTAATTTCCATATAATAATACAACATCTGAACTATATTTTCCTAAATTTTCATTGCAAAATATTGATAAATAAGCCGTTGGCAGCAAATCTCCGCAGGCGCCTCGAAAAAAAGTTGTTTTGCGGTGTACGCTATAACTCGTCACTGGATCATCTGAAACAAAAGAATCAAAATGCGTTTATTCGGTGAGATGTTACTCGAGGTAACGCTGTCGAGTTTTTTTTAAATCGATTTTTTCATTTTCGGTAGCACTTGGAAGTCAAAAACGCGATTTTCGCTAAAAAAAATCGGCGAATTTGTTATTGTAAGATAAAAAATAATTATAAAAAAAAACTCGGCAGCGTTACCTCGAAAAACATCTCACCTAATAAACGCATTTTGATTTTTTTTGTTTCAGATGATCCAGTGAAGAGTTATAGCGTACACTGCAAAACAACTTTTTTGCGAGGCGCCTGCGGAGATTTGCTGCCAACGGCTTATTTATCAATATTTTCCAATGAAAATTTAGGAAAATATAGTTCAGATGTTGTATTATTGTATGGAAATTAATTAAATAAACCAGCATTACCTGTATCGTCTAAAAAAATTCTTGAAAATATGCTTTTTTTCACCGAATTAACCTTACCCCGCCCTTAAAACCTACTATATTATATAGCATTGAACAATCAACGTATGCGTGTAAGATTGTTGGTTGCGCTCAACATGTGTACATAATTTACGAAACTCCCGAAATATCAATAAGCACTACTATATTTTTGGTAATAACCATGGCCATACAATGTTATTGTCCTCTCAGAGATAAAATATGGTTGAATATACCTTACATTTCTCTCAGTGTATAAATCCCTCCAATAATTATATCAAGCAATCAATCAAACGAGTTTCATTTGTACAACTATTTACAAAAGTTTTTTTTACAAAATCGTAACTTTTCGCTTAAATTTTGATTCACTCAATTACTAGACCTCGCCTTCCTGTACTTCGTACTTTTTGGATTTCTTTCTTTTTCTTCATTCATCATTTATTCTTCATTTATTCCTCTACTCCATTTGTTTTTTTTTCCTAACAATCCCTAGGGGTGCATCTTTCCCTGACAATTTTGTCGACGGAATCACAAAAGGATTTTTTTTTTGGGTGCTCCAACAAATTTCTGTCGTGAATTTCAAATGAAAAATTGTCAACCGCGGTCAATTGGGAAACAGGGCCACTTGGATTGCAATGTGGTCTTCTTACGTGCAGCGTCCCTATGAAATTCTTTTAAGGACGCGGTAAGATCTGGAGACATCCCAACAAATTTTTGCACAGGTTCTTGTTCCTCCTTCCCCCGTGTCGTCTTTATTACAAGATTGAGACCCTTTTGCCTCTTCTGCTGGCTCTTGATGTTTCATACACGCTGTAGGCATCAATTTTTTTTTATCCATTTCATTACGGAGGATATTTATTTTTCGTCGAGTTCGCGGCTTGGATCCGCTCGATGGAGAATTATGAGGAAGAGTCGCGCGGCACGGGTCACGGCGATCGGGTCTCGAACCTTGGAAATTTTACGAATCGCAGCTATGTTGAGTCGGACGAATTTATCGATGAGTTTCTATCAAGGCGTCGAAAAACAAAAAGTGTTTGCTCCCAAATACGATGAGCAAACACTTTTTCGACTGCGACACTCAAGGGGGCTGCGTAAGCGTAGAGTTTTTAAAATACGATTTTTTTTATGGTGTATTATAGCCGAGGGGCTTAATTCCAATTTGAACAGAAGATTTTGGGAAATTCCCGTTTCTGGAAGACGGGGAAAAAAAACGCGTTTAAACACGTGGAGAAATTTAAGTTGACAAAAATTGCTGCCTTCAGTAGACAATTAGGTTGGGCCTGCCAGCGTGGAACATGTTCGCCATATAACAGGTGCAATCCGCCGTTCGTTATTTCGGGAGTTGAACAGGAACTGGTCGGGAATTGACGAGAAGGTGATCTGTATTGATTACTGAGTAATGATCAGGTACCGAAAGGACTTTTGGCGATATACCCGAATAAAATAGATAGTATCAGGAAGCAATGATAATTATTATTTTACAAGTATCCCAAAATCATAAGCGAAAGTGCACGCTGCATCAGCACGTCATACGATAACGGGACGAAGTTTTGTCCTTGTATGATGGTACCTCGGTAATTTTGTTTATTAACGAAAAGTATTAAGCCTATAAGTTGGACCTATTTAGCCCCCCGTGCGCATTATTTGTGGATTCCATAGTAGGGTTTTTCATAAAAGAGCCGGACCGGGCCCCTATTAGGGAATGGTAGGTTAGGTAGGTTGACTAAAACTATGGTCGAAGTACAGAGACCACGTAACGGCCTTTAAGGGCATATTTTCTCTATTTTTTTAAATATAATATATAATTTTTTTATTCAAAATGTTAAGCACATAAAAGCACACAAAATTTCATCCAAAAATTTGGGAAATTCAGCCGGTGGAGACTGGTTTCCGGCGACCACTCAAAAAAAAATTTGTCTTCGCGGTGGTCAGGATAACTCATGATAGCTTTATCCGAAATGAAAAAACCAAATTTTTTCTGTTAGTAGATAAGTGTAGCTCGTGGTTGAAAGAAGGGTTTTAAAAAAATTTGAAATTTGAATTTTTTGCAGAGTTGTATCGAAAATAGTTCAATTTTTGGTACAAATTACACTACGTATTGCTTGTAAAATTAGTTGTAATCGAAAAAAAAACCTTCGTTCAATGACTAGTAAATGCTATTTTGAAGAAGTGTACAAAATTTCAATAAGATCGGTGCATTCGTTTTTGAGAAATCGTATCCACCGTCTTCAAAAATAGTGTTTTGAGAAAAATGCGTATACCTGCGTCACTCCCGGCCGGTCTTTCCCAACGGGGGGAATTCCCAAAGGCTCTCTCTCCTAGACTTTTACTTCGATTGACTTAAAACTTTGGGAGAATATTCTAGACATATTGTACTATTAAATAATAAAATAATAAAAAACATGGATTTTTTGAAATTTTTCACCCCACGTAACCCCTTAAGGGGTGTAGTTGTAGACTCCTTAGTAGCGATTTCTCCAATCCTACTAGACTTTGCTATTATAGGGGCAAATCAGTATAAATTGCTTGACTAAAGAATTTGTGGCATAATAATTATCGAGATCGATTAAACATAATAATTAAACTGTGCGTTTAGTAAACGAGCTGTGACGCCTTGAACCAACACGCATGCAATGCGTTCGTTGAAACAACGGGGGATCAAATGTATCAAAATATTAGATGAAGTAAAAAGTTCTGAGCGTTTTTTCGCTTTATTGCAACGATGAAATTAACATCGGTAGGATTATCCGATTTAGAACAAATATGCGCCATTTTGTTCGATAACTTTTGTCCATTTGGAAGGTAATTTCATAATTCCGCGATTGAAGAAGTCCTCGTCCGTATTGGTAAAAAACTTGACCAGCTCATTTTTACAAGCCTCTCTTGAGGCCAGTTTTGTACCATCAAGAAAATTTTGCAAATGCTTGAAAAGGTGATAATCGCTTGGTGCCAGGTCTGGACTATACGGCGGGTGCGATAGAACCTCCCATCCAAGCTCTCGGAGCTTTTGGCGCGTCGTTAAAGATGTGTGCGGCCTGGCGTTGTCTTGATGGAACACAACACCCTTCATATTGGCCAATTCTGGCCGCTTCTGGTCGATCGCCTGCTTCAATCTGGTCAGTTGTTGATAGTAGAGGCCCGAATTGAGTGTTTGGCCCAATGGGAGCAGCTCATAGTGGATGGTTCCCTTCCAATCCCATCAAACACACAGCAAAAGCTTCTTGGCCGTTAATCCGAGCTTGGCGATCGTTTGGGGTGGCTCACCGCGATTGGACCACGATCTTTTTCGGCTGTTGTTCTCGTATTTGACTCATTTTTCATCGCCAGTCACCATCTGCTTCAGAAATGGGTCGATTTCGTTACGTTTCAGTAAAGAATCGCAGGCATCAATTCAGTCCAAAAGGTTCTTTTGCGTCAATTCGTGTGGCACCCATACATTGAGCTTCTTCTTGAGACTAGCCTTATGCAAACGGTTCCAAACGGTTTTCTGGCTAATCTTCAGTTCCTGGGCAATGGAATGAATGCTCACATGCCGGTCCGACTCCACGATTTCCATGATTTTATCAACATTTTCGACGATTGGCATACCAGAGCGGGTATGCCAATCGGGTGTACATTACGTGTAAGTGTACTTGCTCGCAATAAACAGTTTTCACAGACGTATTCAGAAAGATCCGTAGAAAAATAATAATTTTTTTTTAAACGACTTTTTCAAATTTCTTAACAACAATACTGCCTAACGTGTTATGAAAATATTAATAAACGTTTAGAATGTAGAACAATCGATACAAAATATGTTTCTTTCTTTGCACGTATTGCTGTTGACACGTCGAATTTTTTATGATTCGACGTATCAAATTCGCGAATGATCAATACTTTTCCGTGCCTGAATATAATTTTGCGCGTATCGGTGTCACCATGTTCCATAATATTTTATCGCAACAACTTGACTTTTCCACGCTGTCACGTCTTTTCGGTAATAACAATGCGCTTTGCGTGACTTTCTTTCAAATAACGCCGATATCTCGACTCGAAATATTCGGAATAATGAATATAAAAATTTTTATCTAAGAACGACAAAAATTGTGAGGTTGTCCGTCACCACATCTGCAAATCTTTTATTGTAAGAATAATTTAACAAATTTACACAACGGTGATTATCAGCAAAGAGAGAGTTCTATACGTGATTTTTTTTAATCAACTGAACACTTTTAATCGGT
Organism: Ophion ventricosus; assembly: GCA_963932345.1. Taxonomy (NCBI): domain Eukaryota; kingdom Metazoa; phylum Arthropoda; class Insecta; order Hymenoptera; family Ichneumonidae; genus Ophion; species Ophion ventricosus. The sequence goes on along the minus strand of OZ010715.1, from coordinate 28,227,523 downwards.
AATACTTTCGTAAGATCTGTTTATTTTGTGCGCGTGTATATATTAGTAGTACGTCTGCAATAACGAGTATGTGCATGTATATATGTATATAGAGTACTGGACAAAAAAAAAGTCCGCACTAGTCGAAATTTCTTACCGCACTAAAATTTACATAGCGGACTCAAAAATGAAGGTAATTGAATTTCTCAAGTAGCGTTTTAAAGAGGATAAGTTTACCTTTATTTTGCTTTTTTTTTTAAATTCTCGACGATTTTTTTTCGCCCCGGTGCGCACTTTTGAACGGGGCCATTTTTCGGCTATTTTTTGGCCGTCGAAAATTAATTGCAAAGTTTGTAGAAATTTTTTTCCTTGGTTTTTTTCCATGGTAAACTTGAAAAGTATATCAAAACCTACATTTCATTTTTTTAGAAAATCTCGTACGATTTTTTTCGCCCCAGTATTGCATTTTTAGCTAAAAAAGATATGTTTCAGAAAAAAAGCGTCATCGAAGAACTACAGTGTTTCAGAGGAAATTTCAAGAGGGTAAAAAGTTGCATGGGTTCACACTGGAGGGGCTAAAATTTTTTCAGAATTTTTTTTGAGATTTTTTTTACCATTTTTGGTTGGGACTTTGATGAGTGGAGAGGCTCCACTTGGGAATTATGGGATCTAGGACAATATATTGAGAACGGAAATTTGTTTACATATTCGTTTTAATTAATAAAAATTATTTTAGATTTAAAAAAAAATTTATTTTAATTTTTAAAAATAAAAAACATCTAGAAAAATTGTAGTTATTTAAAAATGAAAATGTAAACAAATTTCCTTTCTTAATTTTCCTAGACCCCATAATTCCCAAGTGGAGCCTCTCCACTCATCAAAGTTCCAACCAAAAATGGTAAAAAAAATGTCGAAGAAAAATTCTGAAAAAATTCTAGCCACTCCAGTGTCAACCCATGCAACTTTTTACCCTCTTGACATTTCCCCCTGAAACCCATGTTTCAGGGGAAAATACATGTTTTATCTAAAAATGCAATACTAGGGCGGAAAAATCGTACGGGACTTTCTGAAAAACAAAAATGTCGGTTTTGATATTCTTTTTAAGTTTCCCATGGAAAAAACCGAGGAAAAAAATTTCCACAAATTCGGAGTTAATTTTCGACGGCCAAAAAATAGCCGAAAAATGGCCACGTTCAAAAGTTGCGCACCGGGGCGAAAAAAAATCGTTAAGAATTTTCTAAAAAAAGCACAATAAAGGTAAACTTGTCCTCTTCAAAAGACCACTTGGGAAATTCAATTACCTTTATTTTCGAGTCCGCTATGTAAATTTTAGTGCGGTAAGAAATTTCGACTAGTGCGTACTTTTTTTGCGTTCAGTACTGTATATTATTGTATCACACAATATACTGTGAACTTTCGGATTTTATTGTAAACTAATAGAATAAATTTTGGACACTTTCAATGCCGCCTGATCAGGTAATTATGATGTTGCCTGATCAGCTCATTATAATACTGCCTTACGTACCCAGTACACATACACACTCTACAATATATGTTTACAAGGCCTAGAATGTATTTGCCAATATATTTTTATGAACGAAAGTTACAAAAAAAGGTTATAATTAGATGAATTATAAATAGTATAGAGATCATTATAAATTATGTTCCATTGACATTGTATGTTCAAGTGTTTTTGTTCCGAACCGCGCAGTTCCCTCGCAATCCTTGGCGTTATTAATTACTGTTCGCACAGCTTGCTTAAAATCTTTTGATGGAAAATACAGAAAAATATACACTTGTTCAATTCGAACACCTCGTAAATTTTCAGTTCGTGTTTTTCGGACATGAATTTGGTGAATAACAATTTTTTTTAGGAATTTAAGCATTAATAACGCATTAAACGTCCATATATATTTTTAGGTTATACATATCATGTTCACATGACGAAGACACATTTTGTACTGTGTTTTGAGATTTCAAAATACAACAGAATCTTCTAACACGCATCCGAGTTGCATAGCGTTTTTTTTTCGTCGCAGTCCACATCACTTTTCAAAAACGTCGAAACTTCAAAGATAATGTGCTGCTGGATTGAAATTTCGACGTAGAATATAGGAGGTTATGTGCCTTGATGGAATGCTTAGGCAGTTACAAGGCAAGCCCCAATAGGGCCTCATTAGGCCAAGCCCTAGTAGGGCTCTATTAATATTGTCTGATATGCGGGAGTAAAAAGTCACCCTGATCAGGCCGCAGCAAGGTAGCCTTCTTACTTCCGTACTACGGCTCCACTGATCCGGTGGACATCCGGCACCGATCCGGCCTGCCTTATTACGGAATTTCAGACCGCAGCATGATAGCAGCCTGATCAGTGTTCAGGCTGCCGGATCAAAATTTCTGGTCGGGCTAAGGGTCTTAACTTAAATTCACAAGAAGGATTCTGTAAAAATTAACCGAGTTATGATGATCTTTCCCTCTCCCCTTTCCCCGCTTTCCTTACTACCCTTTTTTTCTTGGGAATATGTTTTACGAAACGGTGTAAATCGTTGGAACAGAGCACAGCTTATAACATTTTCAATTGTACAACCAGATGATTTTTTTATACGTCTGTCCATTTGTTAATAACAAATAATTAAAGGCGTTTTTCTTAGTCGATAATCAAACTTTTTTTCTACAGCTTGCCAGTTTGGTAATTTTCAAAATTTGAAAAAGTACCCGGACGTACGAAAGTTTTATCAATATACTAAAAGGACATTTCTTTATTGTTAATTTCGATTCATCGTTTACCAATATTTTTCAATAAAAAAAAATCAAACTTTGAAAGAATATTCATAAATTGTGTGTAAAATCCCAACCTCGCCATACTCTCGTCAGAAAAACATATTGAAAATCGACCTGTTTTTTGGGCCCCAAATTTGACCTTTCACACTTACATGCGTACCCACATGTACTTCATCCTAAATTGAGATTCCGGCAAATTGAATTTTCAAACAGGTGTTAAAATATAAAGAATAACAACAAGAATCAACAATAAAAAATGCAATATTTCGAAGCACGGAGAATAATAATTAACGATAAAAAATGAATTTATTCAAAGTGCTGCCCGCATCTAACTCCTCAATAAATAATAGCCAGTTGCCAAAGAATAACGATGCAAATAAAAAAAAAAGCCGCTCGAATGAGGTTTAGCGGAAACAAGGTTCTCATCTCGTATGCATCGATCGTCATTTTTATTTGGATCGTGTAAATACACTTGAGCGGTGGTTGCGACCACGCATCCTCAAGGATGCGTTCTTCGACTAGACGTTCTCGTAGCCGGGAGCCATTTTTGATAAATTAGCAGTTTCTCTTCTCTGCGATCCTCCAATGGCTGGCGTAACTAGCGAATCATTCGTTTGAATCGCGTATACCGAAGGTTGTTCATCATCGAAGTGTCTCGTTGATGCTCGATTGCCGAAAATTACACATGCGAATAAGCCTTGACATTACCGAGACTTCTTTCGCAAATGTGCCAAACGACATTTCATTGAAATTCATTTGCCAAACGCAAACGACTTTTGCAGCGAAGCTCTCGGAGCAGGGAACAAATAAAGGCCGAGAAATAAAACATTGGAGGCGCAAGTTAATTGTCCAGAATTTGATCGTCGAGACCTTTCAAGGATTTGCTCAAATTCACGCTAATAGACGTCGCGCTGGTGCAAATGTGATCCGAAGAGATCAATGTTTCGTGCGCTTGCGAAGCAGCAGCTGCTCCGTCAATCTAATTAGGAAAATGGAAGTTGGAAGCTGGGAAGTTCCATTCGGTATGGTGTGTCGTAATAATATTATAGAATTGTAGTGTCTGTCTGTACGTTCGTTTTTGCAGGCTTAAATCAAGCTCGGAGGTTTAGAGTGGGACGCTGAAACGATGATTATCATTTTTGGAACTGTCGGTCGTTCGTCGGAGGGGATTTGGCGTGAAACTGATTAAAATAAAAAAAACTTTTTATTTAGGGCAGTGCAAACGCGTACTTGATTATTGGATCGCTGCTGAATCTTTTTTGTGAGAAATAGAACCCGTGTAGAAATATTGTCATGGGTACAGTCCGATTCGGACTAGGATCCTGGCTTCTCAATCGGGATCCCAGCGGATATCGGATCGGATCCGGGAGTGAAACTATCAAGCGAACTTCTAGAACGAGATCAAGTTCGATATCGAATCGGATGCCAGGGATGAATGTAAAAATCACCAGGAGATACCGATCCGTATCAGTTGGAGAGGCTGGACGTTTTCTGAAACCATTTATTCAAGGATTTGAAAAACGATTCGGTAAAAATTGGTGCTACAGTATAACTGTCAAAACTTATATATTTGAATAACAGAATTTCGAACAAAATTCTTTACATTTAATAAAATTTTTCGAAAAAAACAATATATAAACCTTGAAAGACATATTTCCTGGAGAAAAGTGATATAGGTTATTTATTCTAAGTAAATATTAGATGAAGTAAAAAGTTCTGAGCGTTTTTTTGCTTTATTTCGACGATGAAATTAACATAGTTAGGATTATCCGATGTATATCAAATATGCGCCGTTTTGTTCGATAACTTTTGTCCATTTTGAAGGCAATTTCATAATTCCGCGATTGAAGAAGTCCTCGTCCCTATTGGTAAAAAACTTGACCAGCTCATTTTCACAAGCCTCTCTTGAGGCCAGTTTTGTACCATCAAGAAAATTTTTTAAGATCCACTCATTTTTGGAAACCAATTGGATCCCTATGACAATTTCTGCACGGGATAGAGCACAAACCGCCGGAGGTGCATAAAACGGAAGGCGATCATATAAAGGTTGTCTCAAAATGACCTGACATTTATAATTGCGCGCAATTTTTTTTTTTTGTGGCGAACATAAAGTACAGGGTGTCCGATGGCAGATTTCAAACTTTAAATGATCGTAACTTTAAAACGAGAGGTGCAAGAGGAGTGCGGGGCGGGTAGCTGAGGTCGCGTGTGTTGCGGATTTTTTCGTCGCCATGGAGCGTTGGTGTGGAAAGCAACGTGCTTTCGCTGTGGAGGCGTATTTAACTAGTCGTTTTTCGCTTACTTTGGCGCGGCGTAAATTCTGTAACCGCTACAACATTCGCCGAATAAGTGACGCGCCATCGATAAATTTGATCCAAAGTTGGGTAGCAAGATTTAGAGCTTCAGGCTCGGCTGTAAACAGGCATCACCAAAATCAAGCAGCCTCTGTATCAACTCCGGAAAACATCCAATGTGTGAGTGATTCTGTTTTAGAAAATCCACGAATGTCATTGAGAATGCGTTCGTCTGTTTTGCGTATTCCAAAATCGACAATGCATGAAATTATAAAGAAAAAAATAAAATGTCATCCGTATAAAATCCAAATAATTCAAAAATTGAACGACAGTGACTACCTAACAAGAATAACTTATGCTCAAAAGATGCTGGAGACTTTTTCCACCGAAACACGACTAAGAAACGTTTTTTATAGCGACGAAGCACATTTCCATCTTGGAGGTTAGGTCAACAAGCAAAATTTTCGTTACTGGAGTCTCCAAAATCCAAGAGAAGTGCATGAGCAGCCACTGCATATTGAAAAGGTCACTGTTTGGTGCGCTATTTCGGGGAACGGAATCATCGGGCCCTATTTTTTTTTAAATAATCGTGGCCAGACGGTGACGGTCAACTCAAAAATTGAAATCCGCATTTGATTTCTTTTCATTTTAATAAATATTTTTTAATTACTTTGTTTATTAATTTTTTTACGAATTTTCAAAGTTTGAAATCTGCCATCGGACACCCTGTACCAAGTCTTTGACAACTAGCATCAGGAAGTACTGAGCTTTTCGTCATGTAGAATTACACGATCGAGCAACGCAATAGAAATTGTGAAAATTCACTGCGAAACAATGCAATTATTGCAGACGAAGTTTCATGGTCGTGTTATCTCGCGCCGTGACGATATCAATTGGCCACCAAGATCATGCGATTTGACGCGATTGGACTTCTTTCTTTTGGGTTTTACCGAAAGGAAAAGTGTATGCCAATGATCCACAGATCATTCCGTAGCTCAAGGAAGCAATTGGACGCGCCATTAATGAAATTAGTCCGCAATTGTGCCAAAATGTTATTGAAAATTTCGTCAAAAGAGTGAAACGTTTGCAAACAGGGACGAGGCGGTCATTCATCGGATATTGTCTTCCACACATATCCTCCATATTTGTACCTCATATTGAAATATTCGTTCTTTTCAATTAAATAATACGTTTTATTAATAAATCAAAATGTCAGATCATTTTGAGACACCCTTTACATTCTCACATCGATGACTATATTGAAATCTTGGTACGCGGGTGCAAACGCATTATCGATGTTGTAATATCGCGCACAAGCCCTCTCTCTCTCTCTCTCTCTCTCTCTCTCTCTCTCTCTCTCTCTCTCTCAGTGCTCCAAGACGCCTCTGCGTACACGCCCGCGTGGCATTGACACTGACGCGATATAATCGACGTAATATCTGTTACGTGGGAGTGAAATGGATATAATGGGACCGCATGGTGCACACGTCGAGTCTGTCGGGCGGCCGTTAGCCGAGGTGAAAGAAGGTGTGTATCATTTGTGTGTGTGTGTGTGTGTGTGTGTGTGTGTGTTTGTTGATGTGCACGACACGACGTAGGTAGAGCAAGAGAGTTCGTGGTGGCAGAGAGACGACGGGCGTTGGTGCTGCGGTAACGGAGCAACAAGAAGGAGCAGCCCGAGAGAGCGCGGTGGATGAAAGACACGCGGGCGCCCAACTGTATGTGCGGCTGCGAGCGAGTAAAGGCGAGAGTGAAAGAGAGCCCGACAGCGGAGCACGCGGTAGACGGACGCGGAGCGTGAACTTGACCCGAATCGGAGAGCCGCATATCGGGAAGAAAGAATGGACGAGTGTACCCACTCCCCCTTTCCTCCAGCTTCCTCCTCCCCCTCACCCATCGCGCCCCTTTCCCCTTCACCCTTGTGGAAAGGTGAAAGGATGCGAGTGAGTACGAGATGAAAATTACTGTCACTTTTATCCCACGACAGGCCGCACTCCCCTTATTACGCATCCACGGAGTCGCAAAGGACTCTCTCGTTTCCCTACGTCGAACGGAAATGTCCCACGCTCGTACGAGATCGCTTCCTCATTCTTCTTCGTTTTTTTTTCTCGTCCCTTGAAAAGAGTGCTTTTTTTTTTTGTATTTTTTTTATCTTTGGATCAAAGCACACTGGGAGCACTCGCTGGTGCAAATTCGCCGGCAAAAGGATTCTGGGCTGGAGTTACGATCCGGGGGCGGCGGGGAGGGTGGAGCACGTGAGTAAGTTACGTTGAGATTCACTCGTGGCAAAAGCCGAGGGAAGGAAGGAAATCAATAGCGTTGCTAGGCTCTGTAGTCCTGCCTCACCGAGATGTGTGTTTTTCCCCGTCTGTGTATGGGTACACAATATGTACGTACACACTTGCACGTGTACCGTTGCACATAGACGAATGGATGAAGCTGTTAAAAGCCCCTGCGAGAGTGGACGGAAAGAGAGAGAGAGAGAGAGAGAGAGAGAGAGAGAGTCTGTACGTGTATACGGATGGGAGCAGGTTCATATTGAAAAATGTCGATGCTTGGACAAATAGAATCTATTGAGAGGCTGAAATTAGAATGTTCGAAAGCCCGTCGGAAGGAGGGAATCGACCGGCGTTGGGGTGAACGCAGGATCGACGCAATCTGCATATCGCGATTTCGTGATCGTCGTGAAAAAAAAAAAAAATATGATGCAGAGTTTGAATCGAGCTCGCTAGTTAAGGCCTTAGACCATTCTACAGGCCAAAAAAGGGCATATTTTGTGATGTTTTTTCAACGAAACCATAAAATAAATCGGAGTTAGAAAATAGGTGTTTTATTATACACGTAATTGACTATACAAAATTATTTTTTCACAGCGATACATGTCGAAATGGCGACTGTGCAGCATTTTTTCAATGACGCCTTTATTTCTGGAATGTCAACGGCCGGACCAACAGCTCCTATAATTTTTGAGTTATGATGAGACACTAAAGTTTTTTCGATTATATACTAGGTGTCCCTCTTATCTCTGCCACCCGAAATTACTCGATAATTATATCGACGTCAAAAAAAAATGTTCCAGACGAAAGTTGTACGGTGTGAAGAGGGCCATCAAATGCGACTAATTTTTTTTTATTTCGGTGGAGGCACTGACGCACAGTGAAGGTCACCTCCACTTTTTAAAATGGAATGGTAGATTTTTTTTCAACCATCTTATGGAGCACCTCAAGCCGCATAAAAAACATTCGGGGGTCAAAGTCGTTCAAGGTCATTTAAGGTCAGTATCGATGAAAATCGGATCGATGGCGAAAATATTTTCAAATTTATATTTTATTTCAATAGATGTTCAAAATGATCTCCACCAGCCTCCAAACATTTTTTGCAGTCGGACAGTCAGATACTGTTTCGATCGTAGAATGCTTTCCGGAGTGATGCTGTTACACGCATTGATGATGCGTGTATTGCTCAGCATACAACAAACGCGCTCTTGTGAAATTTTTCTCTTGCTTCACCGTAACACAGTATCATGTTCACTTTTTCGAATTGCCGGTACATTTTCAAATTATGAATAGCTCTTATCCAAATTCGAAATCCAACTGAACGACAACCTCGATTGAGCTACATACGATACAGATTAACGCGGGTTGGTAAATAAACAGAAGGTATTCGAAGTGTTGTCGATGACTACGATCTCCCATATCTCTCATTTCAAGCTAATTTCAAACACCTATTAAAATGAAATACAAATCTAAATATCTCGGATCATTACCGAATATTTGATAGTGATCAGAGATATTTAGATTTGTATCATCGATGCTGACCTTGAATGACCCTGAACGACTTTGACCCCCTAATGTTTTTTATGCGGCTTGAGGTGCTCCACAAGATGGTTGAAAAAAAATGTACCATCCCATTTAAAAAAGTGGAGGTGACCTTCACTGTACGTCAGCGGCTCCAACGAAATAAAAAAAAATTGGTCGCATTTGATGGCCTCCTTCACACCGTACAACATTTGTCTGGAACATTTTTTTGTGACGTCGATAATTACCGAGTTATTTCGGGTGGCAGAGATAAGAGGGACACAAAAATAGCGATAGAAGTGCGTAGGATTTTTTTGATATAGTGTTTTTTTTTCAAAATGGCACATTTATAAAACAAAAGTTATAAAATGCCATGAGAAGATCATCAGAAAATTGTTTATAAAAAAGGAACTATGCAATATAATAAAAAAATCCTACGTAGTGCCTCAGAAAATGTAATTCTAAATATACAGTTAAAATTTCAAGTGAATCGGTTGAAATTTGTTTGAGTTATGAGTCCGGTCGACTTGAAAAATCTAGTTTTGAGATAAACGCGTTTAAAGTTAGTAGAAAGTCACGACATGAATCAAGAGGGGTTGCGCTAGGATTCGAAACTCGAGTACTCAGAGATTTTTCACACCCATAATCTTTTGGAATATCATTTTATAGGTACTAAGGGACATTTTTAACAAAAAAAAATCGATTTTTTGAAATTCTAGAGTGGCCTAAGGCTTTAAGGAGGTACGACTAGTTCTTCAGGGTCAACAAAGAGACTAAATTTATGTTACCCCACAGGTGTTCTGATTTATGTTAACTTATGTTGAATATTCGTATTGTCGATCACAAAGTGCTAAATTTGTGGTAAATATTTTATTTATTGTATATTTACTAATAAAAACTGAAAAATTAGATCCTCAACGACTCTAGAGTAGTCACCGTCATATTTACAATGACAGTTTCACCATAAAAACGGACTCAAAAAAACGTTACATCAAATCTATCGGAATCTTATTCAAATAGCCCCGAATTACCTCAGCGGAATTAATATTATAGGTAAAATTTTGCGTTTTGTAGCGACTCGTCTTCACGACGATTTCCAAGCAGAGCTAGGTTATGCTCGCCAAACGACTCAGCTGTTACGCCCGACGTTGGCAAGTCTATGGGTGCTATTTCATCATTATGATAATATTCAACCGGAAGTTGAAACCGTTTTATAATGCAGTGCTTGAACTACACGGTGAAGTTCGAATTTTCGATTTTTTACAATATCTATTGTGTCTAATTTATCAAATGTCGGTTTTCCAACGACCTTAGTTGGATACGTCAGCAGCAAAACCGTGATCATCGCACTTCCGGTCGACCGTCTCCATAAGACGACGTGCTTCACTAGCTCAAAGTGCCTCGACTTTGCAATTTTATTACGAAAAAACTGAACGGTCAATATAGATCAAATTTTTCCAAAGGATGCATAATGTATTCGTCAACATCGTATAAAAATTT
>OZ010715.1:28195920-28216975 GCA_963932345.1 Ophion ventricosus | reverse complement strand
GATCGATGAAATGATTTTTTGAAGAGCACCCAATTGAATTTTTTTTTTTAGTCTAATTAATTGGACGAAATTTCATTTTGCTTCCACGATCATGTTTATCGTTTCCACATTTTAAAATAGTAATCATTCTTGAATGGTATCGGTTTAATTGTGTAATGCTAAATATTCCAGAACCTTGTGGCGTAAACATTTGTAAAAATTGATGAAACGTCTATTTTTTCAATATTTTACAAAGCAGGTCCCGTGCGGAAATTGAGTTTGGGCTTTGATCGGGCCCATCTTAATTTTCCTTAAAGGGTCATGTGGGTTTCGAAGCCAAAAAAAAAGCATATTTTCTCTATTTTTTTTTAATATAATGTATAAATTATTTCATTCGAAACGTTAAGCACATAAAAGAGCGACATTTCAACAATATTTTTAAAAAATTTCATCCAAAAATTTGGGAAATTCAGCCGGTGGGACCTGGTTTTCCGAGACCTCTCAAAAAAAGTGTCCTCGTGGTGGTCAGGATAACTGATGATAGCTTTATCTGAAATTAAAAAACCAAATCCTTTCTGTTAGTAGATAAGTATAGCTCGTGTTTGAACGGAGGATGTTGAAAAAAATTGAAATTTGAATTTTTGGCAGAGCTCTATGCAAAATAGTTCAATTTTGGTACAATTTACACTACGTATAGCTTGTAAAATTAGTTGTAATCGAAAAAAAAACTTCGTTCAATCACTGATCAATGCTATTTTGAAGAAGTGTGCAAAATTTCAATAAGATCGGTGCATTAGTTTTTGCGAAATCGTGTCCACCAACTTCAAAAATAGTGTTTTGAGAAAAATACGTATACATGCGTCACTCCCGGGCGGCCTTTCCCAACGGGGGGTATTTCCAAAGGCTCTCTCTCTCCTAGACTTTTACTCCGATCGACTTAAAACTTTGGGAGAATGTTCTAGACGTATTGTACTATTAGATAATAAAATACAAAAAATGGATTTTTGTTAATTTTCAAGACCACGTAACCCCTTAACTTTATTAAGGCCCTACTCTGGAAGCCTCACATCGGCCATCAGTGGCCGGTCACACTTTGCTACCGAGGGCCATTGAAGGCAACGTAAACAGAGCTCTTAAATTGCCTCAACGGTGCCTCATAACAAATTATTGCAGCCATATGCGTACGTGCGTGTGTGTGCACTGTGAAAAAAGAAATGTGTTATTTTGATACATTTGAGGCTTAGAATTCTGTCGCATATTTTGACACGTTTGATGCCGCGTTGTTCCAATAAACGCAGTGCCTGCGTGTTGGTTCAATGCATCACAGCTCGTCTACTAAACACATAGTTTAATTATTATATTTAATCGATCTCGATAATAATTATGCCAAAAATTCTTTAGTCAAGCAATTTATACTGATTTGCCTCTATAATAGCATAGTCTAGTAGTATTGGGGAAATCGCTACTTGGGAATCTACAACTACACCCCTTGAAGGCCTTTACTTGGTTTCCGTACTTAGACCATAGTTTCAGTCAACCTACCTACCCTACCATTCCCTAATAGGGGCCCGGTCTGGCTCTTTTGGGGAAAACCCTACTATGGAATCCGCAAATAATCCCTTGAAGGCCCCGAATTGCATTTGGGATGCCCCGCCAATTTTCCGCACGAGCGTGCGTCATGTGTTCATCATTCTCGCTGTCTCCCACGCTGACAAGTAGTTTCACTTACATCTGTCAATGGTACCGTGTGACGTGGTATTTCTGAGACACGATTGTGGTACGATGTAAATACGTCCACCCCACACGTCCCATCGCATTGAAAACACCCTCTATTTCGACTCGGGTTCATCTTCCACTCGTCACTCCTTCGACGAACATTAGCCGGGATTGAGTATTCTCCTCGATGAGGACACAGGCTTACAAGAGGAACGCTAATGACGGCCTCTTTCGCTCGGCCTCTCGTTCGATCCTCCAAGATCGCACCCGAGGCTTATTGCCGCTCAATCAGAAACGGGAGTAATATTCCTTACCGCAATCGTTTCTCTCTCTGTCTCTCTCTATGTCTTCCTCTATCTCTCTCTCTCTCTTTCTCGCTCGTGATCTCTGCATCGTTGCGGTGAGTCAAACGTAATCGCGCCCAACAATAACGGGTTCGTTCAGACTTTGTCTTCTTTTGCGCTTGAGAGAGAGAGACAGAGAGAGCGAGAGAGAGAGAGAGAGAGAGAGAGAGAGAGAGAGAGAGAGAGAGAGAGAGAGGAGAGAGAGAGAGAGAGAGTGAGAGAGAGAGAGAGAGAGAGGTTCACTCCACGTTAATAAACAAACACACACACTGTTAACCTTCCATTGACAAAGTGGATCACTTTGATCCGAACGAATTCAAAATCAAATGCTCACTTTCCCAAAACAGAGGATTTTCAATAATTTTTTACAACAATTTAATTGTATATTTTCCGAATTTCAATTATGCAGACATGTCAAGGAGTATTAATAGTGTATTCCTGATTTTTGATAATAAACATTTTCGCCAAATTCAAACGAGCTTCAATATTTTTCTTCGGAAGAGGAAATTCGTTCTTCTTGTCACTCGACTCGAAATTAGCTTCTTTCAATGATCTTCGAGCATTCCACTAATCTTTTTACCAACGTCACTCTCCAATAATTTCGCAGCCATTGATGCAGTTGTTACAGCTTCAGAAGTAATGTAGTACGTTTGTCTTCTCTTATCTCGACATGACAATAATTTAGGACGACCTTCCGTGCAAAAATGTCTTTGGGATACCTAATTTCTGATCAGATCCCGACCGGGATATGATACGGATTTCCTAGAAGGGGCATCCTCATGGGAATCCAGATGGCGCCCACTACGTAGCACAAGGCGGAGACGTGGTAAAATGCTTTAGCATTTTATATTTTTTTCGAATATTTTTGTCGAACATTTTATTTTTCTTCGAAAAAAAAAAATGCTAAAGTTTTTTATTTTTTTTTGCAGGATAATTTGAAAAACACGTGGTGTACAAATCGTTTTTTTACCCACTAGTGCGTACTTTTTTTTGTCCAGTACTGTATATATAATACAGTACTGGACAAAAAAAAAGTATGCACTAGTCGAAATTTCTTACCGCACTAAAATTTACATAGCGAACTCAAAAATAAAGTTAATTGAATTTTCCAAGTGGCGTTTTAAAGAGGACAAGTTTAATTTTATTTTGCTTCTTTAGAAAATTCTCTACGATTTCTTTTTCGCCCCGGTGCGCACTTTTGAACGTGGCCATTTTTCGGCTATCTTTTGGCCGTCGAAAATTAACTGCAAAGTTTGTAGAAATTTTTTTCCTCGATTTTTTCCATAGTAAACTCAAAAAGAATATCAAAGACTACATTTTTATTTTTTAGAAAGTCTCGTACGATTTTTTTTCGCCCCAGTCTTGCATTTTTAGCTAAAAAAGACATATTTCAGAAAAAAAAGGCGTCATTGAAGAACTATAGGGTTTCAGAGGAAATATCAGAAGAGTAAAAAGTTGCATGGGTTCACACTGAAGTGGCTCGAATTTCTTCAGAATTTCTTTTCGACATTTTTTTTTACCATTTTTGGTTGGAACTTTGTTGAGTGCAGAGGCTCCACGTGGGAATTATGGCGTCTAGGACAATATATTGAGAAAGGAAATTTGTTTACATATTCATTTTTAATTAAAAACAATTTTTTTTCATTTTTTCTTTTTCATTTTCATTTTCAAAAATAAAAATAAAAACATCTAGAAAAATTGTAGTTCATTAAAAATGAAAATGTAAATAAATTTCCTTTCTTAATTGTCCCAAACCCCATAATTCCCAAGCGGAGCCTCTCCACTCATCAAAGTTCCAACCAAAAATGGTAAAAAAAAATGTCCAAGAAAAATTATGAAAAAATTCTAGCCACACCAGTGTGAATCCATACAACTTTTTACCCTCTTGACATTTCCCCTGAAACCCTATAGTTCTTCGATGACGCCTTTTTTCCTAAAACATGTCTTTTTTGGCTAAAAATGCAATACTAGTGTGAAAAAAAAAATCGTACGAGACTTTCCAAAAAATAAAAATGTCGGTTTTGATATTCTTTTCAAGTTTCTCATGGAAAAAACCGAGAAAAAAATGTTCCACAAACTTTACAGTTAATTTTCGACGGCCAAAAAATAGCCGAAAAATGGCCACGTTCAAAAGTGCGCACCGGGGCGAAAAAAAATCGTAGAGAATTTTCTGAAAAGGCAAAATAAAGGTAAACTTGTCCTCTTTAAAGCGCCACTTGGGAAATTCAATTACATTTATTTTTGAGTCCGCTATGTGAATTTTAGTGCGGTAAGAAATTTCGACTAGTGCGTACTTTTTTTTGTCCAGTACTGTATATATATATATTTAGGCGAGCGCAGGCTGGTCTCGCACAAAGTGTAATGGCCTATCCTTGCTCGATATTGTACAGGGCGTTGAATCGCGGCGTTACGGAGGAGACCTTGACCGTCGTCGTCGTCGTCGTCGACGCCGTCGTCGTCGGCTTGTCTCTTGTGTGAACGGGGAACGAGCTCGCGGGATCAATTCCCGTCTGGGCAGAAGTACCGTTCGCAAAGACTTTGTGTCCTCGAAGGCCAGACCGCCACAATCGCATCACCCGCGCAACTGTACGATCCACGAGAGACGGAATTTTGTGGTCCGCTTGTTACTGCTGCTGTTGTTGCTGCTGCCGCGTGCCTTTCGAACACATGCATACGTGCATTAATATACAGCGATAGGATAGCAGCGGCTAGCGAAACCCAGTTATACTTGACGTACATAGCGGGCTTTGGCTCGATCTTTCAGCCCCGTGAGCTATAACCCATAAAACGCAATCCGGTTCTCGTGCTTCTGACACAAAAATTAAAAGTCCTCGAGCGCTTATTGGCCGGGACATAACCTTGATCTTGCATAGTTTCCTGACTCTCGTACGAGATGTTGCTTCTTCTTTGTGGCCCGATGAACCATCGATGGCCCGCTTACGTTGCTGGAGAACGATCTCGAACTTTTGCCTTCTTCGCGTTTCCGTTCGTCTCTTTTAGCTTTGCAGGTATGCTGGCAGGTGTATAGCGCGGATTTGACGAAATTGGACGGAAATAGTATTTTGCAGAGCGTCATACAGCACCGCGGGAGGTTGTTGATGAAATTACGTTTGTGAAAGAATATCGGAGTACGTATTTTATTGGGGGGGGGGGGGGGGGGGGGGGGGTTACTGATATTTCGGTTGGACCGTTGAGGCCTTTGGTCTTTTCGGATTTACGCGATTGGATTCTTGGCCCAAAATTAGAATCCAAACAACAGGTCGAGTTTTTGTTTTTTTTTCTCTGATGGAAGTATTGGAAGGATTGGATTTCATTTGTTGGGATTTTACACACGACTGAGACATATTTTTTTCTGGGTTTGGGTTTCTTTTGTCATTAAAAGATATTGATAAACAATGGAGTTATTATTATTTAAGGGAAGCGTCGCCGCTGTTGCATGGTCAATCGGCAGAGGTGGTTCTGGCAACTAGGTTTATTCAAAGTGAAAAATAAAAAATATGCTTTTAGTATAACAATGAAACTTCCGTATGACCGGATACTTATGTGGAATTTTGAAAAATTAGGCCAACCCGTGCAGAAATTTGTTAGGAATACCTAAGTTCCGATCAGATCCCAATCGGGATGTGATACGGATTCCCTAGAATGGGTATCCTCATCGGAATCCAGATGGCACCCACTACGTAGCACAACGTAGAGACGTGGTGGCTAAAATTTGAAATACGTATTGAATATATTTCCCTTCGAAAATTAAATACATATTTTCTTAGTTTGAACGATCTCTGTTTAATTGAAATATAATTACTTAGAATAAATAACCTATATCACTTCTCTCCAGGTAATATAAGTCTTTCAAGATCTATATATTGTTTTTTCGAACATTTTTATTAAATGTAAAGCATTTTGTTCGAAATTCTATTATTAAAATATATAAGGTTTAAAAGTTATACTGTAGCACCAATTTTTACCTAATCGTTTTTCAGATTTTGAATAAATGATTTCAGCAAACGTCCAGCGTCTCCAGCTCATACGGATCGGTATCGCTTGGTGATTTTTACATCCATCCCTGGGATCCGATTCGATATCGAACTAGATCTTGTTCGAGAAGTTCGGGATTCTAGCCTGGATCCTATGCAAAGTTTCTATTTGGATTCTGACTAGAGTCCCTAATAGTTCCGGATTAGGATGCTGGCTGGAATCCGATTTGCGAGCGTTACATTTCGCTCCCGGATGCGATCCGATGTCCGACTTGATCCCGATTGAGAAACCAGGATCCTAGTCCGAATCAGACTGTATCCATGACAATATTTCTCCACGGGAATGGCAATCTATAGAAGAAAAAGTTCCATTTTCGACGAAAATAATGACTTTAATCATTTGTTATCAACAAATGGACAAACACATTGAAAAATCTTCCCGTCATACAAAAGAAAATGTTATAAATTATGCTCTGTCCAATCGGATGGTTAGATTTTGTTTCATAAAACATAGTTTCAAGAAGAACGCAAAAAAAAAGCAAATTGCTGCGATTTATCATAGCGCCTTGGTCGACCCTTCACAAAAATTATCATACCTCCGCAGTTTTTTTCAAATTTTACAAAATCTTTGTTAAAAATCGAAGTTAAGTACTTAGACTCATAAAGTATGCAATAAAAAAATCATATTTTTCAAATGTCAAGCTTATGCCGTCCCGTCAAGGATGACATACATTTTGACAGCCTTGAGAATTGTGTTTTCGTTTATCATAGTGATACTTTGCATTCGGTTGTTACGCTTAATGCGTACCGGTAGGCTTGTCCTCAATAGTACCGGTACGGTTTAAGAATATTTATACGGTTATTTTAGGTAAACGGATTTTAATGTGACTGCGTTAACTCTGTACAAAGATATTAGATAATTGATATGTAAAGGAAAATAAAAATTCAAGCACTGCTTTTTGACATGTAAATGAAGCTTGTTAAATTTAGAGTTTATCGGTACAGTGATTTTTGCGATATCGTGGTGACCGAATTTGCAATAGTTGTTTTGAAAAAAAAACGCTCATAACTCTCTCAATTCCGAACGGATCGACTTGAAATTTTCAGAGAATGTTTTTTAAATGTATTTTTTTTTTAATTTTATTCTTCAACCCTTTAACGGCTGGTGGGACATATACGTCCCACCTACTTTGAAAAATCGTAACTTCCAGAAAAATGAACATATCGATATCGTTATGGTCACATTTTGAAGATCAAGGATGAATCTAATCATGAAAAATTCGGCAAACGCAAGGATTGCACCCCTTCAGTTACACACCCTGTCAAAAAGTGCGAAAATTGCGAGGAAATGAGCATAACTTTCAGGCAAAAATTGTTTTAGAATCGCGATCTCATGTGTGTGCTTTGAAATAATATCGAAAATTTGTAGCAAAAAGTTCCGGACCAAAATCCACCCATAACAGTAATAAAATATCGATAACCACCCCTAGCAATTGTTATACGCCCATAATGCACTTTTATTGAGGTTCAGTTGATAAATATGTTTGAAAACACATGAAAAATTTGTAGCAAGAATAGCCGAATGGAAAACTACCCCTAACAGTAACGAAACATCGAAAATCACCCCTAGAAATGGTGATACGCCCAAAAATGCACTTCCATTGATGTTCAGTTCATATGTATTTTCGAAAACGCATGGAAAATGTGTATCAAGAACACCCGATTCAAAAACTACCCCTAACAGTAACAAAACATCAAAAACCGCCCCTAGAAACGGTGATGCGCCTGAAAATGCCCTTTTATTGATGTTCAGTTCATATAAATTTTTGAAAACGCATGAAAAATTTGTAGCAAGAAAATCTGACTCGAAAACTACCCCCAACAGCAACAAAACATCGAATTATCCGTAAGTCCTTCAGAATATGCTTATGTGTTCTGGAACACTCATATTTCGATTCAGATCAGGATAAAATAACAGAAAATGAGATGATAACATTTTATCCATTGGGGGGTGAATTTCTCTCAATTGAAGGGTAGTTCATAAGGGTTGATTGATCCTTTAGTTCTTCAGAATCCCACTAAGTGTTCTGGAATGACTTTTCCTCAATTTCTGGCAGAAATGACCGATGGGAAATGAAATTAAGATGTTTTCAAGCGAATGGGGTGGTTTTTTCCATTTTGGGGTAGTTTCTGAGGGTAGAAAAATTCTCGAATAATTTTTTTTTTCACATTGGGTACTCATGAATTCAGATTCACCATGTACCAACTTTGCCAAACGCTCAAAAAAAACTCAGCTGTTAAAGGGTTAAATTTTAAATATTAAATTACTTCTTTTTTTTAATTTTATAAATATATAGATTTATTCCACTTGTGCACCCTTGCGGGCTTTTACATTTTCCACCTTCTTCACTTGCACAATTCTTCCTAACTTAGACGTAAAATAACAATTACAATTACACTTACAATTAAATTACAACTACCAAGTTCGCATTACATTTCGCCTCCCCCTTCTCTTTCTGTCGCCTCTGCCCTTCTCTTTGCTATCTTTTCACACTGCCTTACTATGTCGCACATTTCCTCGCTAATAAATTTTATAAATATTACTTACTTAAATATATTTACTTTATAATTACTTAAATTAAAAAAAATATTAATTACATATTTTTAAAATTTATTCTTTAAATTTTTTTACATTTTATTCTCAAGATTTAAATATATTTGTATCGTGAGAATTCGCCGATTACTAAAAATTGATATTTTCCAAAATTTCGACTAAATGTAAGCTCTTGAACAATTGTGCGATTATTTTACGTAAGTTTTATGATGTTTGGGGTTCACGATCTTCGTGCTCCAGTCAACGAGTATGCCATACACTGCGCGTTAATTCCGTGCCATTGCGAATACGTTGTCAACCTGTTTGGTCCCTGCAAGTACGATTTAGAAGCAAAATTGAAAAGCTCGCAAGAATATTGTTCAATTTAAGCCAAGCTTCCTCCGCGAGGAGGCCAAAAGGGTGTTGAAGGCTACGAATCAATTGGCTTGACTCGGATTGATCGAAGCTGCGAATGATAAATTAGCGCGCTCGCCGTGTCGGAAGAAGCCGCGATGGCAGATGCATCGACGGCTGCTCCCACACTCGTTCGCGATGACTCGACGGTATTGTCAAAGCTGTACGTCGCCACTTATCATTATCATCTAAGAGCCTCGCGACCGATTGATTCGTCGGATCGGAGATATTACCGTAACATCGCGCCCGTTGGACTGGGCAACGTGGACGAATCCAACTGGTCTTGAATTGAAAAGAGATTCAATCTCGTTTATATATACAGGATGATTCACAACTATTAGGGTTCTTTTGGTGAGCATACAGACTGTGTCATTTCGAGTAAAATGCTTTTTTTCCGAAATGTCGCGCGACAAAAATTGGCCGAGATCTTCCCGTTCAAAGTTCGACTTTTTTTTCAATTATTAAATAATTAATGGAAATTATTGAATCGTATTATCGATTCACAAAACGAGTCTGTGCGTTCGTTTTTTTTTTTTTAAGAGCAAGTGATCTTTATCATTTAAGGAAGAGCTCACGGCCGAAAATAAACACTACGAGGGAAGCTGAGGGACTACTCCATACCTCTGGAATCGCAAATCAATCGGTAGGCCATTTAGTCACAAAATTGTTGAGTCTTGAAATTTTAAACACGTTTTTTTTGGAAACCACTTGTTCGTGAACTTCGTACGAGATAACTAAGAAACTATCTAATCGATCATTTTGAAATTTTTCACACTTATAGATGGCATAATTAATGTCTACGTGAACCTAAAATTACTTGAGAATTATCTTGAAAAACCACTTTTTTATTAACAAATATTATGGTAAATTCTGACAAGTCAAGTAATACTCATCCTCAAAATTCATAGAAATTGTGTTTTCGCTTTTAGAATACTTACTGTGCACAGCCGTATCGTAATTAATGTTTTACTGGATAGATTACAAAAAATTGCCAAAATTCTCGAAAATTTCAGAAATGATAATTCTTGATAGAATAATAATACATTCATTATTTTAGAATTTTTCACGAAATAATTTCGTAGCTATAAACATATGAATTTGACACGGTCGCTTATGGAAAAACAGCTTCTGCAGACGTTAATGGTTGCAAAACGAATGGAACTAAATCGTCGTAAATTCTGAAAATATTATATTATCAAGATTTAGGATCAAGAGATTGATTATGCCAAGTTTCAAATAAATCGACTGAGTAATTGTCGAGAAATTAGTTAAAGTAATGAGGAGTATCGCCTTTTTTAACGATTAATTAAGGCCTTAGCCCACTCCAAGATTTTATAAAAATCGATTTTTTTTGTTAAGAATGTACCTTAGGATTAGTATCTATAAAATTATATTCCAAAAGATTATAAGGGTGCAAAATCTCTAAGTACTCGATTTTTTAATTCTAGCACAACCCCTCTTGATTCATGTCGTGACTTTCTACTAACTTTAAACGCGTTTATCCCAAAACTACATTTTTCAAGTCGGCCGGACTAATAACTCAAACAAATTTCAACCGATTCACTTGAAATTTTAACTGTATATTCAGAATTACATTTTCTGAAGCACTACGTAGGATTTTTAAAATTATACTGCATAGTTCCTTTTTTATAAACAATTTTCTGACGATTTTCTCATAGCATTTTATACTTTTTGTTTTAGAAATGCGCCATTTTGACAAAAAACACTGTATCAAAAAAAATTCTACCTACTTCTATAGCTATTCTTATATATAATCGAAAAAACTTTAGTATCTCATCATAACTCAAAAATTATAGGAGCTGTTGGTCCGGCCGTTGGCCTTCCAGAAATAAAGGCGTTATCGGAAAAATGCTGCACAGTCGCCAATTTGACATGTATCGCTGTGAAAAAATAATTTTTTATAGTCAATTATGTGTATATTAAAACCCCTATTTTGTAATTCGGATTTATTTTATGGTTTCGCTAAAAAAAAATCACAAAATATGCCCTTTTATTGGCCCCTAGAGTGGCCTGAAACCTTAATAGTAATTATTGAACAACTCAATACATATTGAGTTTTTGGGTAATTATTGATAATAATAAGATAATCTGAACATATATAATTATATTTAAAAATTGAGAAACTTTTTTATTGGACAGTTGAAAGAGATGTACAGTCACGGACAAAACCTCAGTCAAGCACACGCCAATATCGTCTAATTTGACTTCAATTATTATTAATGGTGGAAAATTAACATTTCCAAGTGTTAATTTATTATTAGATTAGCTATTTGTAAGGCTAAACATGTACGACATGAGCTAGACTTGTAAATCCGCGATTCGCCCATTTTGGAATAACTTTTTGCCCGACGGTCCATCCAGTAATACCTTAAGTTGCGCGATGTGCTAGTACCACAGACTCAAAAAATTCCGAGTGGCGTCAAAATTCGATACTAAATTCGATACTCGCGTGAGAGCAACTTTGCTTCAATTGGATGTATTATCATGAATCGTCATGTGATGCAAATATGACCTGAAGGTGAGCACTCATAAGCGACACATAGCTGTGTTAATTTCTATGCATCATAGATAATGCCCATATGATGCCAATATGAGCTAAATGTGTCTATCTGAGAAGTTATAAGGACTCGACTCTTCATCGACAATTTATATTAATTACTTATTTCAAATATAAATCAGCTTTCGTCCATTCACTGGTGTACCCTACACGGACATTAGACGCGAATATCTCGGCCAATTTATGTCGCACAACGATTTGAAAAAAAAAAAGCGTTTTGCTCGCAGGGAAAAGGGAATCCCAATAGTTGTGAATGAGCCTGTATGTGTAAAAAACGAGAAAGAGGATAACGAAAATTCGGGTAGCAAAACGAAAAGAATAATCGACGCGAGGGAGTGGGCAGTAAAGAAAAGGAGCAATATAGAGAAGAAACGCGAGGATATGGTATCGGCGAATGGAACGCGGCCGAACGAGAGCGTATATACACATACGCGTGAGGCAATCTGATCTCCGTTTTTGTGGGAGTCTTGGGAACGCCGCAACGTTCCGTCTAATAAGTTAAGTTTTTCAGGTGTTTTACCGTTAACCGAACGCGCCCGGTGTCGAGTTAACCGTCATAGCCAGCGGCACGGCCGTTACACCAAGAAGACGGTCAACCAAACGTACGTACACGGAGCGATACGCTGAGAATCGAACCAGAGCCGAAGAGAGAAAGAGAGAAAGAGAGAGAGAGAGAGAGAGAGAGAGAGAGCGAGGCATAGTGTAGCGATCATCTTCAACGAGGCGTCTTTTCGGTCGCGAGGTGCTACCGCGAAAGCGAACTATTATTTTTCGTAAAAATACGGAGGCCCTCGGAGTCCGAGAGAAGAAAGGACATCTACCGGTCCCGATGTGTCTTTTGTTTAGCAAAAAGTGCGACAAAAGCTCAGGAAACGCGAAAACAAAACAAAACAACGAAAAAAAAAAAAAAAAAAAAAACAAAACAAAACAAAACACGTCCAATGTCAAGTTTACGGTCGCCCTCGCGTTTCCGCACCTATATATTATGTTACTCCGGCTGGTTCGTCGTTCTCACAGCAGCGCAATCTCGGCAGGACGCGCGTCTATTTTTTTCTTCTTCTTCTTCTTCTTCTTTATTCTTTCTTTCTTCGTAATATCCACTTACCACATCCGCTGCACGTTTCGCAACCGGGCGTTTTGGTCAGCGGACACCCTCGCTCATTCCCTGAACTCATGCAAATTCGTATGATTCGCGAGCCAACCTGTGTCGCGGCGAAGGAAAAAAATGTTTAAAAAAAACGTAATGGATAATCTGGTTTTTTTTTTGGTAATCGATTTGCAACTTTCGCCGGGCGAAGAAATAAACGAAAAATCGTAAAGGATATGTCGCGCGTGTGTCGTTCTCGTGGCCAATGTCCTCGCGATTCTTCGACTCTTCCCTCGATTACTACACGCCTTTGTGACTTCTTTTTTTTTCTTGTTCTTCTTCGCCCTTCTTCTTTATCTGTTTTTTTTTTTTCCTTCTTGACGGCGGACCACGCTTGCTTTTCCCATAACCTGTTATTTCGGAATTGCGAATCGCGCCACCGATGTTTTTACGTGTACACGCCCTCGAGCTACCCTTCGTCAACTACATAAATACGAGTATACGGTAACTAATTCCGCGATGCTTCGCCGGACGTTCTCGTCGATTCGCAAACCAAGGAACGTACAACGTGTACATACATACGTATAGGGGGAAAGTCACCCAGTGGCGGACACTTAAGGCGGTCAACCACTTTAGAAGGTTGAAAATTAGGTGACGTTTTGGATTTTTTTTTTATTGTGAAAAAAAAACGGTAATTTCCGCAACTCTGACAATAATTTATTCATATTTTCATACATCTCTGGTAATTTTTTCAAGTTATTTCATGCATTAGTTAAGGTGTAATCCGCTGTGTCCTTTGACGTGTCCTCATCGTCGTTGTCGATTTGCGGGAATTGTGCAGCTCGCAATTCGCATCTGAAATAGTCCAACAAATTTTTATACATTCTTGAGATATTTTTTAAGAACATGAACCTAAATTTTGACAAAAAAATCGAGAATTGAATGTTGGAACGTGTTTGAAAAAAAAATGATCGATTTTTAGCATTTTTTTCCCGGCATTTTGCAACAATAAATATGTATTAAACAACCTAATCTTTCCAACTTTAGGTTCATGTTTTAATAAATTATATTATGTAAACGTGTTCCAAATTTGAAGATGATCCATCAATTAGTTTTTGAGTTATGATTTCCGCAAATTGAAAAAATGTCGTTTCGAGAAAAACACGTTTAAAGTTTCACAAACGAAAAACTCAAAGTCAAATGTGTTTAATCAAATGATAAAGTGTCTTACCGATTAATCAGCGATTCCAGCACCATACAGCAGTCCTTCCTCTTCCTCATGCAACTCATTTGAAGCTTGCATTTCCTCTTTACTAGCTTTTCGAGCTTCTTTTGTCTCTAGTAAACTTTTTCTATCTTGCCGAGCCACGTGCATCTGATCCATTTGCTCGGCATATCCGTAGCTCTGCCTACTCATGATTATGAAACATTTGCAAAACTAATAATGTGCAAATATTGAACGGAAACATTGTAGATTAAAATTTAAAAAAAACACTACGGTACGATTTCGGCATAGCGTAATAGTTTAATTCCGGGGGAGTTGGCCATAAGAGATCACCGATACAAATACTTCTTAGAAGCATTCACCAGGGGTGCACTCAGCTTGGCGCGTGCAGAAATATGACCGGGCATTGCCTACTTTGCGTCGGGCCCTGCAGAAGTGCAGAAATATTGTCATGGATACAGTCCGATTCGGATCCTGGTTTCTCAATCGGGATCCAGTCGGATATCGGATCGGAAACGGGAGAGAAATGTAACGCTCGCAAATCGGATTCCAGCCAGGATCCTAATCCGAAACTATCAAGGACGCTACACGGAGAGAATTAAATGTTAAAAATTACCGTGCAGTAACGGTAACCAGATGACAACCATGAAACTTCGCTTATTATTACTGAGTAAAACACAGATTTTCACGAAAATAAAATAAAATTTCTTCTTCAGATAGAACATTTTACCAGATTTTCTAGTAAATTTTCATGTGTAACAAAATACGCAAAACTTAAATTTAAAAAATATATAATATCAGCGAAATTTTACTGTGCATTTTATTATTTTATGCCTTTCGAAAATGTCTACAAAAAAGTATCGTCTTTATAACAGTTATTTTAAGATTCATTATAAAATTTAATGAGTGTTGTAGGAAAATGTATTGTGCTCTCGGCAAAAATTATCGTGCGCACTACCCTTCTTGTATAGTGAAAAAAACTTGTCGCATACGAATTATTATGCTTTTCTCACTTGTCACCACATTGAAATATATCACGATAAATTTTACCGTGAAATTCACGACAAAAATTACTTTTTAATTCTCTCCGTGTAGTCAGAATCCAAATAGAAACTTTGCATAGGATACAGGCTAGAATCCCGAACTTCTAGAACAAGATCTAGTTCGATATCGAATCGGATCCCAGGGATGAATGTCAAAATCACCAGGAGATACCGATCCGTATCAGCTGGAGACGCTGGACGTTTTCTGAAATAATTTATTCGGGGATCTGAAAAACGATTAGGTAAATATTGGTGCTACAGTATAACTGTCGAAACTTAGATATTTTAATAATAGAATTTCGAACAAAATTCTTTACTTTTAATAAAAATTTTCGACAAAAACAATATATAGACCTTGAAAGACTTATATTTCCTGGAGAAAAGTGATATAGGTTATTTGTTCGAAGTAATTATATTTTAATTAATTAGTGATCGTTCGAACTGAGAAAATATATATTTAATTTGCTAAGAAAAATGTAGTAGTAGTAAGCTTTATTTCGTTTATACCCTTGCGGGCTTTTACATCAACTCCTTCCTTTACATCTTCACTTCTTTCTAAATGTAAACATTTAGAAAGAAGTGAAGATGACATTCTTTACATACGCTCTTTATTTTAGACATTCTTTACATACGCTCTTTATTTTTTTATTGCTGAAGCTCTATTTACATTTCTATAAACATTTTTTTCTTTTTAACATTTACGTATTGCCGTCTTCTCCCTTCCTTGTTACCTCGTTTTTCCCACCCTCCTTCTCTATCTCTTTTTTCTTCGCAATGTTTTCAAATTGTCTCACTATTTCGCACATTTCTACCACCATGCCGTTCCCCTCTAACGCTTCCCTCCACCCCCATGTGGTTCCGTTATTTGCTGCTTCATTCAATCCTCAAAATTTCTAAGGGCCTGCTCCTCCATAAGTTTCTTGCTAAGAAAAATACGTATTTCAAATTCTTGTCAACACTTCTCCGCCTTGTACTACGTAGTGGGAGCCATCGGGATTCCGATGAGGATACCCCTTCTAGGGAATCCGTATAATATCCCAATCGGGATCCGATCGGAACTTAGGTATCGCTAAGAAATTTCTGCACGGTCGTAGATTTGCACAGGAGCACATATTTTCCCTCTCGTTCGTCCGATCGGTAATTTTGTGCGTTACGTCCAAATGGCAAATGCATCAACGAAGAATTGCCAGTATACTTGAATAATCGGCGATATCGGCGACGCGTGTGTGCGCGCGCGCGCGCGCGCCAACGACGCAGGCTAAATACACGTTACACGCATATAGCTATATACAGGTAGGTAGGTATAGCCAAGTATGGAAGCCAGTTTTGCTAGCCGAGCGTTCCAGATGACCTCGGCATAACCGCGATTCGCTCAACCTCCTCCTGGCAAGGATCAGTTAACCGTTAACTACGTCGTCCCGTGTGCACAGGTTGCACGCTCCTATACGGTGTGTGCAAGCCTGTGAGAGAGAAAGAGAGAGACAGAGAGAGAGAGAGAGAGAGAGAGAGAGAGGGAGCGAGAGAGAGAGAAACAACTAGCCTGGAGGATCATGACTCGACATAGGAGAGGGGACCCGATAGCCGGATAGATGGATAGATAGATAGAGAGAGAGAGAGAGAGAGAGAGAGAGAGAGAGAGAGAGAGAGAGAGAGAGAGAGAGAGAGAGGACCTCGTTTGATCGTGTATTCCATCGAATAAGCAGCTCTTTGGCACATCGCCGATGCTGCATCTCTCGATGAAGCAAAGAGAGCCATCGCGAAGTGCACAGGATATTTGTCATCGATGATCCCGAGACGAAGCGTAAAGTGGACGTAACAGGTGTCCGAGGAGCGTGAAGACATCGGGGCTAGTCGATCGCGGAAGCCGAAACCTCGTGATCGTGTACAAACTATATAGCGAATGGAATGACATAACACTCGCTGATTGCGGAACGCCTCGACGCTCCAATGATCCAGATCCATTTACCCAGTTGTAGGAGTCCGACATGAGGAAACGCCAGGCGACACGCGTGTGTGACACATCCTTCGAACTCGTTGGCTTGGTCGTTCACAAACGCGCACACTCGATGCGCACCACCGACGAGTTTCGACGGCCAGTCTCGCGGAGATCTTACCCTCGCGCGGGCCCACCGGTTCACGGCTAATGGCCACGGCTAAAAAACCGCTTGGTACCTGCCGGGGACCACGGAGGACCGGTCCTTCCGTGACACATCATTGCCCACGCGCATTCCGAACGAGATTCTCGAAAAAGAAAACAACGAAGGAATAAGGTCACGAGTGACAATTTTGCCAATGTGGATCTCATTTGGTTGGGTTGACGATGTAGAGGCAGGCGCGGCCGTTTTGAAGCAACCCGTGGAGAAATTTCTTAACCCTTACTTGCCACACAGGGGTAATAAAATATCCCAGGCTTTTTTTTTCTTAATTTTAAGTACCTAAACGTTAGGTGAGGGGGTCTACAGTGACATCTGTCAATTGTTGGAGAGTGTAACCAACTTTAAGGCCCAATAGCATTACGTTAAAGCAGTTAGTATGTCTTTACCAGGCGTCTAAAGTCGCGTGGGGTAGGAATTTTATCCCAGTGTGGCAAGTACATTTGAAATCGATTTTTTAGGGTAAATATTTTTTTAGTGTATATTGACTTTAGAGTGAAGAATGAAGTTAGTATACTTTATTACGCGACATCTAATTTTTTTTTTTTTCAAGATCGACACAACATCGTGGCATTTTCCCGCTCTCTATACGTGCCTCGTTTTTACCTGCGTCGCATGGTATCTCTCTCTCACCCTCTCTTCCTTTCTCTCGCTCTCTACAAATAAATATAAATTTATTATAAATACTTTTATAATATATTTATTTATAAATTGATTTATTTATTTATAAACTCTATAAATACATATAAACAAATATGTATTTACAATTAGTTTTGATGCTTATTTTTCACTATTTCTTATGTATTACTTTTATTTTTAATGTAAATCTACAAAAAATATTGTTTAAGTAATGAATAAAACATAATACTTTGGCAAAAACACGTAGTTCATTTTTTCACGAAATTCTCACCTTCATTTCGCAGAATAATACATTTTCTAAAAAATCTTTTTATACACAATTTTTTTCCTTGTTCTAACACATTGGACGAAGGCTCAGTTAAATTTTTAACTCATTCTATCACGGAAAAAAAAATTATGAATTTTTTTGTAAAAATTGCCATTTTTCAACTTTTTTTAACTTTGACACTTCTTTAAATATATTTAAATTTAATTTTTGGCTTTATAACCTATATCATCTTTTAGAGTAAGCTTTTAATAAGTTCCAAAAAAATTTGCAAATAAAAATAATCAATAGTTTATATTTTATAACAGTTTTTGTCGCTGGGGTAGAATGTTACCCCAGTGTGGCAAGTACGTGATTTTACAGAAGTGTGGCAAGTAAGGGTTAAGGATACCTAAGTTCCGATCAGATCCCGATCGGGATATGATCGGACAATAAGGACAAGTTTACCTTTATTTTGCTTTTTTAGAAAATTCTCTACGATTCTTTTCGCCCCGGTGCGCACTTTTGAACGTGGCCATTTTTCGACTATTTTTTGGCTGTCGAAAATCAACTGTAAAGTTTGTGGAAAGTTTTTTCCTCAATCTTTTCCATGGGAAACTTAAAAAGAATATCAAAACCGACATTTTTATTATTTAGAAAGTCTCGGACGATTTTTTTTCGCCGCAGTATTGCATTTTTAGCTAAAAAAGACATGTTTCAGAAAAAAGGCATTATCGAAGAACTACAGGGTTTCAGAGGAAATATCAAGAGGGTAAAAAGTTGCATAGGTTCACATTGGAGTGGCTAGAATTTTTTCAGCATTTTTTTTGACATTTTTTTTTACCATTTTTGGTTGGAACTTTGATGAGTGGAGAGGCTCCACTTGCGAATTATGGGGTCTAGAATAATATATTGAGAAAGGAAATTTGTTTACATATTCATTTTTTTAGAATTACATTTTTTTTAATTTTAATTTTTTCATTATCGTTTTCAAAAATAAAAAAAAAATATCTAGAAAAATTGTAGTTAATTAAAAATGAAAATGTAAACGAATTTTCCTTTCTTAATTGTCCTAGACCCCATAATTCTCAAGTGGAGCCTCTCCACTCATCAAAGTTCCAAGCAAAAATGGTAAAAAAAAAAATTCCAAGAAAAATTCTGAAAAAATTCTAGCCACTCCAGTGTGAACCCATGCAACTTTTTACCATCCTGACATGTCCCCTGAAACCCTATAGTTCTTCGATGACGCCTTTTTTTCTAAAACATGTCTTTTTTAGCTAAAAATGTAATACTAGGGCGAAAAAAAGTCGTACGAGACTTTCCAAAAAATAAAAATTTCGGTTTCGATATTCTTTTTAAGTTTCCCATGAAAAAAAATTGAGGAAAAAACTTTCCACAAACTTTACAGTTGATTTTCGACGGCCAAAAAATAGCCGAAAAATGGCCACGTTCAAAAGTGCGCACCGGGGCGAAAAAAAATCGTAGAGTATTTTATAAAAAAAGCAAAATAAAGGTAAAATTGTCCTCTTCAAAACGCCACTTGGGATTTTCTTTATTTTTGAGTCCGCTATGTAAATTTTAGTGCTGTAAGAAATTTCGACTAGTGCGTACTTTATTTTGTCCAGTACTGTATTGTTTTTCGAATTTTTATTAAATATAAAGAATTTTGTTCGAAATTCTGTTATTAGAATATATAAGTTTTGACAGTTGTACTGTAGCACCAATTTTTATCTAATCTTTTTCAGATCCTTAAATAAATGATTTCAGAAAACGTCCGGCGTCTCCAGCTGATACGGGCGTTATCTCCTGGTGATTTTTACATTCATCCCTAGGATCCGATTCGATATCGAACTAGATCTTGTTCTAGAAGTTCGGGATTCTAGTCTGGATCCTATGCAAAGTTTCTATTTGGATTCTAACTAGAGTCCTTAATAGTGCCGGTTTAGAATCCTAGCTGGAATCCAATTTGCGAGCGTTACATTTCGCTTCCAGATCCGATCCGATGTCTGACTGGAACCAGCTGGAGAAACCAGAATCCTAGTACAAATCGAACTGTATCCATGACAATATTTCTGTACGGGGAGCCTAATACTGACGAGGCTTTAGGATAATCTTAAAAGAACCTAGAAATAATATTCCTAAACCAAACTCATTGAATATTTTTTAAATTGTCTTCGTACAATATGATCCTGTCAACAATTTCTTTAATTTGAGATGACATTCTGCAAAAGTGAATAGACATATTAACCAATAACACTAGTTATTTTCGTCCACTCCGTGAATCCTTTCGTTGCTATAATTCGGATGAGCCTATCACTGACGAGGCTTTAGGATAATCCTAATAGAATCAAGGAACAATATTCTCAAACCGAACGCTTTCAATATTTGTTCAATTATCTGCGTAAAATATGCTCCTGTCACCGACTTCTTCAACTCGAGATCGCATTATCCAAAAGAAGAATACCCACACTATTAACTTACGTTGACAATGAAATACGCTGCAAATATAACAACAGTCCTCAAGTGGCGTAGGATTTATGCAAATCTCCCCTACACCGCTTCCTGCCCCAAAATTTTCTTGATTAATCGGGAATTCGCCGATTATCCGGATCTCGTTCAGGGGGGGGGGGGGGGGGGTGGGGACTTCAGCGCCGCCGCAGGCTCCCGGGCCCTTTTTACGCCGACGCTGTTCGCGCAGTCGCGGCGGTCCCAAGGTCATCCACGCGGATTCTCTCTCAGCGCGCGAACCTCCCTGCGGTTCGAACGAAACGCGATACACCATATGCGTATAAAAAAGAAAAAAAAAACAGAAGAATAAAAAAGAAAAAAAATGTTGGCGTGAGAAATTCGGGCCATCAATTTGCGGGCCGGAATACAGTGTTTTCTTTAATCGATTCCGCGAATACGGTTGTAGCCGCGCGCGCGCGCGCGCCTGGACACATGTGGCACGAGGATCGATGATCGTTCCGCACGGACTTTTTTGCGCGCTTTGCGCAAGCCTCGTCCTTTTCGTGGACCGGAGGCCACATGGCTCCAACGAGATTAAACGCTTCTTACACAAATATA
>OZ010715.1:28082367-28195720 GCA_963932345.1 Ophion ventricosus | reverse complement strand
AAATGTTTGGGCACTTAATTTTTGTTTTTCTTAAAAATTAAATTTTGGACCATAAAATAAGGATCATTGACTACAAAAAATGTCTCCACAAAAAAAATGCGTATTTACCGAAATAGAAAGATCTGAAAAACGTCTGGGGTCCGATCGACCCCACATGCAGTCAGAGGTTCATGGCGGAAGTGTGCAGTCGAAAATAGTGTTTGATTGATATTTTTTTAATCAACTAAATCGTTGGTAGGCACAGACGTTTTCCCGTTCAATTTAATGACTGCTGGCGTCTTATTTCGAGCTACTCTCTCGTTTGAATCAAGCTCTACTTAACATCGTTCATTCGATTTCATCCCGTTACTTGTCTACAAGGCTCCGCTATATTCAGTGTTACGCAGTTGTATTCTCGAGTGGTACGTAGAGACGGCTTCTGTACCTACTCATTAGGTTTTTTTTTTTATTGAATTCTTCACTTCGAAAGATGCCATGAATTACGTGCTTATTAAGGGGACGTGCTTATTAAGGGGTTTTTTTTGGTACCGAGCACAAGCTCGGTACCAAAAAAAAAAAAAAAACAGGTCGATTTTCAATATTTTTTTCTGGCGAGATTATTGGCATGACGAGATTGGGACTTTGCACATAATTCATACATAATCTTGCGAAGATTGAGTTTTGTTTTTTTTTATTGAAAAACATCGATAAATAATGAAGTTATTATTCTTTAAACAAAGTTGCCACCGTTGCTACATGGCTAATCGATGTAGATGGTTTTGGCAACTAGGCTAAAAATGAAAAATAAACAAATGTAATCCTGACAATGTAATAGGTAAACGCCTCGTATAAGTGGATATTTTTTTAGAAATATTAAAACTTACAAAAACGTCTGTAGAAAAAAAAGCGTTCATTATCATTTATTTTTCAAGATTTATTCTTCATTGGCAATTAAGGCATTAGGCCAATCTAGAGGCCAAAAAAGGGCATATTTTGTGGTTTTTTTTCCAGCGAAACCATAAAATAAATCGGAATTACAAAATAGGGGTTTTATTATACACGTAATTGACTATACAAAATTATTTTTTCACAGCGATACATGTCAAAATGGCGACTGTGCAGCATTTATCCGATGACCCCTTTATTTCTGGAAGGTCAACGGCCGGACCAACAGCTCCTATAATTTTCAAGCTATGATGAGACACTAAAGTTTTTTCGATTATATGTAAGAATAGCTATAGAAGTACGTAGGATTTTTTTGATGTATTGTTTTTTGTCAAAATGGCGCATTTCTAAAACAAAACGTATAAAATGCCATAAGAAAATCATCAGACAATTGTTTATAAAAGAGGAACTATGCAAATAATAAAAAAAATCCTACGAAGTGCCTCAGAAAATGTAATTCTAAATATACAATTAAAATTTCAAGTGAATCGGTTGAATTTTGTTTGAGTAATGAGTCCGGCCGACTTGAAAAATGTAGTTCCGAGATAAACGCGTTTAAAGTTAGTAGAAAGTCACGACATGAATCAAGAGGGGTTGCGCTAGGATTCGAAAATCGAGTACTTAGAGATTTTTCACACCCATAATCTTTTGGAATATAATTTTATAGGTACTAAGGTGCATTTTTAACAACAAAAAAAAATGATTTTTGGAAAATCCTAGAGTGGCTTAAGGCCTTAAAGTCTCCAGTCATTTTAAGTAAGAAAAACAAAATAAATTAATTATTCTACGCCACCTCCATGGTCCATCGCCACGCGTGTCCTCAAAAGGGAGAATAACCGGGGGCGGAGGGGGAGGGGGGGGGGGGGGGATGGAAAATAAATGGACAAAAAGGAGGATCCGGATGCGTCACGTTGGGTGGTCTCGGATGAGATAGAGCCCGGGTCCACGGACACCCGAGAACACGGCGAGAAGGGAGTAAAAAAAATGAAGATGGGGGAGGTCGATTGAGCGATGATGCCGCCGGCTCGGCAATTCGAATAAGCAAAGAATGGCGCGGGTCTCGCGGCCAAATGAGAATCCGTCGCAAGAGCAGGTCACTCATCATCCTCTTTCAGCTTCATTGTCATTTCGCTATATATATATATATATATATATATATATATATATATATATACATATATAGCGAAAAGACAATGAAGCTGAAAGTAGTCCGAAAAGTGACGTTTAAAATGGAAATCTATAGGTGCCTCATATCAATACCCATACGAATCACCTCCACGTATACTCTACGATCTTTTTTACTTTTCGAGAAAAAAAGAATTTTATAATTTTATTTTTTCTCGTTTTTCTGTAACATAGGTTTTTATTTTTTTCGTGTGCACTTTCCTCTTAGAAGTTTTTAATAGCAATTGGGAGTAATTTATACTAGTACGAGTATTTTTTTTTAATCATTTGAAATTTCGTGCCCCTGCAGAAATTTCTTAAGGATACCTAAGTTCCGATCAGATCCCGATCGGGATATGATACGGATTCCCTAGATGGGGTATATTCATCGTAATCCAGATGGCGCCCACTACGTAGCACAAGGTGAAGACGTGGTGGCAAGAATTTGAAATACGTATTAAATACAGTTTTCTTAAAAAATTAAATACATATTTTCTTAGTTCGAACAATCTTCATTTAATTTAAATATAATAACATAGAATAAATAACCTATAACACTTTTCTCCAGGAAATATAAGTTTTTCAAGGTCTATATGTTGTTTTTTTCGAAAATTTTTATTAATCGTAAAAAATTTTGTTCGAAATTCTGTTATTAAAATATATAAGTTTTGACAGTTATACTGTAGCACCAATTTTTACCTAATCGTTTTTCAGATCCTTGAATAAATGATTTCAGAAAACGTCCAGCGCCTCCAGCTCATACGGATCGGTATCTCCTGGTGATTTTTACATTCAGCCCTGGGATCCGATTCGATATCGAACTAGATCTTGTTCTAGAAATTCGGGATTCTAGCCTGGATCCTATGCAAAGTTTCTATTTGGATTCTGACTAGAGTCCTTAATAGTTCCGGATTAGAATCCTAGCTGGAATCCGATTTGCGAGCGTTACATTTCGCTCTCAGATCCGATCTGATGTCCGACTGGATCCCGATTGAGAAACCAGGATCCTAGTCCGAATCGGACTGTATCCATGACAATATTTCTGCCCAGGATCAGTAAACGGTATTCACAAACGTATTTAGAAAGGTCTGTAGAACAATAAAATCAAATTTGATATAAAGATTTTTTTCATATTTCTTGACAACAATACCACCTTAACGGTGCACTTCACAACGATAACACAAGTAAAGAATCTACAGATATTACACAAAGTGCAACTATTTCATGAAACTAAAAATGTAATCAGACTTTTCGGGTGATAAAAAAGGTACAAACAAATAATATGAGTTGCTCTCTCTCTCTCTCTCTCTCTCTCTCTCTCTCTCTCTCTCTCTCTCTCTCTCTCTCTCTCTCTCTCTCTCTCTCTCTCTCTCTCTCTCTCTCTCTCTCTCTCTCTCACTCTCACTCTCGCAGTCGCTCACACACATTCTCACATTCTTACTCTCTCACCATCCATCCATCAAACCCAAACGAACAAACAAACATATACCTAACCAAACCCAAACTCAAACCCAAACAAACGAAAACCCAAACAAACCCAACTTCAACAAAAACAAACCCAAACAACTTAAACCCAAACAAACCCAACTTAAACCTAAACAAACCCAACTTAAACTCAAACAAACAAACCCAACTTAAACTCAAAAAAAACAAACCCAACTTAAACCCGAACAAACCAAAACCCAAAAACAAACCCCAACAAACCCACCAACATTGTAATGTACACACCAAAATTGAAACTTACAACTTGTAACCACAAATGACTCTACATGTAATACAGCATTTTTAAATAAATCACAGGCATTTAGCATGTCGCAGCTCCCTCCAGCCTGCTACAACACAGTGGCAGTGGAATGGGGGCAGCGTTAATTTCGTGTGACATCTCGCTAAATCAGACCCCCTGTATACATCTTTAAAAGCATTTTCAATGCTAAAATATCGCTAAGAAAGTACATACCTAAAAGAGAAAAATGCTTCTTTCTCGAAAACTAAACAAAATTGTAGAACGTACAAGGGGGGCTCATCGCATAGGTATCGATACGAGGCATCTGGATTTTCTTTTTGGACGTCACTTTTCGGGCCACCCTGTACGTATATATATATATATATATATATATATACGGGTGAACGTTCGTCTTTGTTTTCCCGTGATTCACGGCAAAGCTAGCAGCCTCGCGCTTATCCCCGTGGATCTCACCGACGTCTTCCCTGCGCCGTCTGCGGTTAACGAGCCCGCGTACTTGTTCTCCCCGCATGGCCGGCATATATACTCCGACACTCTCGATCCACCCGTAATTAGAAGCCTCAACGTACGTATCCTCGTCTTGCTGCGTGTACCCGCCTGGTGATGCTTCTGCTCTTTCTTATTTCCTCCCGACCATCCTTTTTCCACCATCATTTCGAGTACGATGAAGGCGTAGGCTCGGCAAAACAGTGCGACCCCATAATCGTCGGAATTGAATGGAATTTTGTTAATTAAGGCGTTTCCATACCGTTCTTTAGCTGCGAGAGTGGGGGTGGAAATACAATGAGTTTTCGGCTGGCTGCCAATTTCGTGCAAATAAAATTTCTTGTAAAAATAATTTATTATTGGACAATTTCCAACTCATAATATTGGTTAAAAATATTTCCAAGTCGGGAAATTATATTAATACTTATCATTTTCGCAATTAAATAGGAATATGATGCAATTTTATTCAAGAAAAATAACCGATAGACTTGGCAACAGCGACATTCTCTGCCATTGTCACGACTGACTATCGCTAAAGCAATGTCCGCTTCAGGTTATTTACATGGTAAAAAATGTTCAGCGTACAACGGTTTATACAGTTTTTGATTCGGCAAAGTCGAGAAAACGTTAAAAATGTCGAGTGAACGAATAAATACATTTTATTATAAAGTTCAAATGCTGTAATACTATGTAGGTTTTAAACATCCGCCGATTTTGAAATACCCGCCATTTAATGCTTGACTGTGCGTGGCTCACTCGACAGAGCCAGTTAACGCGGTGTCGCTACGTTCAACCTACAAGTTTCATTAATTTCCGGAAACAAGCCGTTTGACAATGAGCTCAAAATTCATATATTTTTTTCGAGTATTATTAAGGGCATGTTAAAGGTCAACATAACCTCACAACTTTTCCAACCCAGTTTTTTCATAAATGGCTAAGGTTTTTGAGGAAAAACAAAGCATCAGTCTCTGGAGAATATCCTGAAACCGAGCATGATGATTTTCTTTTGCCCAAAAAATTATTCATCTTTGAGAAATCTCGATTCGAAAGTTCTAGCTATCTCTCTCGCACTCATATGTCACGTGGTACACCTTCTACTTCGCTTTAAGGCAGTAGTCTGCTTTAGGAGCCGAAAAAAAAGCGTTTTTTCAACAATTTTTTTGAAAGGGAAGGAAATGATTGCGGTAAACGAAATTTTGAGACGATAGTATATTATATTCAAGCTTTAAAAAACAATTTTTATTATTACAAATTATTGAAATTTGCCAAAGTTGTAACGATTTTTCTGGGGCGCCTGGAGTGTGCACTCGTAAGTCGGTGCCGGTGATGGAGGTCGTGCGATGCATCTGAAACAGTGGAACCAAATTTTTTTTTAGTTTTTATAAGTTCCTTTTCTATATGAACTAAAAAAATACCGAAGAAATGACGAAATTCCAAATTTTTTCGAAGTTTGAAAAAAAAATTCACTTTTTTGAAAAAAAAAATTCACTTTAAGTTGCAAAACAAGTAATTTAAATAGTACTTTTGTCCAACTTTTTTAGTTCAAATAGAAGATAATTCAATACTGAAGCTAGATCACTTTGGTTTTTTTCGATCGGACATATATTGTTTTTACTATCGCCGGCACCGTTTTCCAAAACTTGTGAAAATGAAAACTCGAGAAAACGG
Source organism: Ophion ventricosus (assembly GCA_963932345.1). Lineage (NCBI taxonomy): Eukaryota > Metazoa > Arthropoda > Insecta > Hymenoptera > Ichneumonidae > Ophion > Ophion ventricosus. The sequence continues at coordinate 28,189,734 of OZ010715.1, read as the reverse complement.
GCTGTAAAGTTCTGCCCGAGCATTCGCACCTGCTCGACGCTCGGCCACTAAAACTGATCTAGCTTCGAAAATATGTCGAATTGGCCTCTAAAATTTTGAACACATATTCTTGGATAGTTTTGGAATAGATTTAAGACAAAAACGAAAAATCGATTTTTTGAAGCCTGTAAAGCAGACTACTGCCTTAATGAAGGAAGTAGAGAAACCATTTGTTTATTTGAGGAGGTACGATCATGAGGTCGAATCCAACGTTCGGGCCTGAAATTTTTAAATGATGTTGACGAATACGTTATGCAACCTTTGGAAAAATTTGAGCTACATTGACCATTCAGGTTTTTCGTAATAAAATTGTAAAGTCGAGCACTTTGAGCTAGTGAAGCACGTCGTCTTGTGGAGACGGTCGACCGGAAGTGCGGTTGTCACGGTTTTGCTGCTCACGTATCCAATTAAGATCGTTGGAAAACTGAAATTTGATAAATTAGACATAATTGATATTGTAAAAAATGAAAAATTCGAACTTCACCATGTAGTTCAAGCACTACATTATAAAACGGTTTCAATTTCCGGTTGAATATTATCATGATGACGAAATAGTTCCCATAGACTTCCCAACGTCGGACCTAACAGCTGATTCGTTTGGCGAGCATAACCTAACTCTGTAGCGAGATTCTGTAACTCGGTCGCGACAGTTTTCGTTGTCGCTGGCTAGCGACAGCCAATCGCATGCACGATCAGAAGAAAGGGAGCCTCTTATTGGCTGTCGCTAGCTAACGACAACGAAAACGGTCGCTATCGAGTTACAGAATCTCGCTACTGCTTGGAAATCGTCGTGAAAACTCCAGAGTCGTTGAGGAACTAATTTTTCAGGTTTTATTAGTAAATATGCAATAAATAAAATACTTACCACAAATTTGGCACTTTGGGATCGACAATACGAATATTCAACATAAGTTAACATAAATCAGAACACCCATGGGGTAACATAAATTTAGTCTCTGTGTTGTGTGTTACAGCGTTCCAAAATGGAGGTAAAAAAAGAAAAAATTCGATACATTCTTCAGTACCACTACGATCAAGTCGAAAAGGCGGAGCAGGCGGCAAAAAAAAATTGTGCTCTTTATGGATTCAATACAGTATCGAATGCAACAGCAAAGCGGTGGTTCCAACGATTCCGTTATGGTAATATGGAACGTCGAAGATGAGGCACGCTCTAGTAGGCCAATCGTCGAAAATGTCGATAAAATCATGGAAATCGTCGAGTCGGACCGGCATGTGAGCACTTGTTCCATTGCCCAGGAACTGAAGATTAGCCAGAAAACCGTTTGGAACCATTTGCATATGGCTGGTCTCAAGAAGAAGCTCGATGTATGGGTACCACACGAATTGACGCAAAAGAACCTTTTGGACCGAATTGATGTCTGCGATTCTTTGCTGAAACGTAACGAAATCGATCCATTTTTTAAGCGGATGGTGACTGGCGATGAAAAATGGGTCACATACAAGAACAACAGCCGAAAAAGATCGTGGTCCAAACGCGGTGAGCCGGCCCAAACGATCGCCAAGCCCGGATTAACGGCCAATAAGGTTTTGCTGTGTGTTTGGTGGGATTGGAAAGGAATCATCCACTATGAGCTGCTCCCATTGGGCCAAACACTCAATTCGGACCTCTACTGTCAACAACTGACCAGATTGAAGCAGGCGATCGACCAGAAGCGGCCAGAATGGGCCAATAGGAATGGTGTTGTGTTCCATCAAGACAACGCCAGGCCGCACACATCTTTAACGACGCGCCAGAAGCTCCGAGAGCTTGGATGGGAGGTTCTATCGCACCCGCCGTATAGTCCAGACCTGGCACCAAGCGATTATCACCTTTTCAAGCATTTGCAAAATTTTCTTGATAGTACAAAACTGGCCTCAAGAGAGGCTTGTGAAAATGAGCTGGTCAAGTTTTTTACCAATAGGGACGAGAACTTCTTCAATCGCGGAATTATGAAATTGCCTTAAAAATGGTTCAAATTTGATCTAAATCGCATAATCCTAACTATGTTAATTTCATCGTCGAAATAAAGCTAAAAAATGCTCAGAACTTTTTATTTCATCTAATATATAAGAAAAACTACAGAAGTACATAGGATTTTTTCGATACACTGATTTTTGCCAAAATGGCGCATTTTATAAAAAAAAAAGATGATAAATTTCAGGAAAAAAATCATCAGATAATTGTTTATAACAAAAAAAATATGTAATATAACGAAAAAATCGTACGTATTTCTGTAGAAGATCTAGTTTTTAATGTACAATTGAATTTTCAAATCGATCGATGAAGATTTATTTATGTTTCCCCCCAGCTGAAAAAAACGTGCTTTCGAGAAAAACGGGTGTCAGTAAAACGCTTAAAATAGTTTTCAGTATTATCAAATCCTAGAAAATTCTTATATATTTCTGTTCTGCGATACCTGCGCCATACAATTGGCCTTTCACATTGATGTCCTGTTCCTCTCTGTCTTTTCTGAGCGCTCTGAAGCTGAACCGCGCCTTTTTGCAGCTTCAGGCAGCGTTTTTTCGACCCTTCAGCACATTTTAATTAAAAAAATATTTTATTTTTCGAATTTTCCAAAATTCGACAGTAACATAATCCCTTAAAGTGAGCAAAGACGCGTGTCACGTGTATGACGTATTTAGCCTGGACGAATGTATTTTTAGCCAGCCACATATAGAGAGGCCATCGGGGGACTGGTTGGACGAGAAATCCGCTCGCGAGACTCGGAATAATTATTATGAAAGCCGAAGGATTCGTGTTCCGATCGGGTTCGATCTGGATTTCTCGCGGCGCGAAGCGTCGCGGGACGAAGAGGGGACAGTGGCTGGGGGGGAAGTGTCAATCGAGCTATAAGCTTCGATCTCGCTGCATCCGTGAAAGGCGCGTGTGCAAGCGTTCGTCAATCGCGATTTGATGGTCGCACGCTTAACGAGGCATTTTAATTCCCCTTGAACTAATGTGTCGATAATCGATGACAATGAAGATTCGCGTCAATTTGTCGGGCCAAGTACTTTTAATCGATCGCGCGGAGGAAGCGAATATAGAATGGAGTTGCCTAAATCGTATCCCTGGAAGATTGTTATTTTTATTTAGGATATATTTGATCGTTAGTGAAATGATTAGTGAGTAGTTCGTGTATCCTTCGTTTAAGGGAGGTTTCGGCTTTGTTGAGTCAACAAAAAAAAATCTTTTTTTACTGTATCGAAAAGAGTCAATGCTTAAGAATACGCTCGGCAAATTTCAAGTCGACATTAATCAAATTCGCAAAGTTATACGAGGAGAAGCGGTCTCGCGGTGCAAGTGGGAAGGCGCAGAGGCAGAAAATAAATTGCATGAATTTAAACATTTTTTTTTTCATTTGTTCAAGCTATTCTTTATAAATACACGGAGAGAATTAAATGTTAAAAATTACCGTGCAGTAACGGTAACCAGATGACAACCCTGAAACTTCGCTTATTATTACTGAGTAAAACACAGATTTTCACGAAAATAAAATAAAATTTCTTCTTCAGATAGAAAATTTTACCAGATTTTCTAGTAAATTTTCATGTGTAACAAAATACGCAAAACTTAAATTTAAAAAATATATATCATCAGCGAAATTTTACTGTGCATTTTATTATTTTATGCCTTTCAAAAATGTCTATAAAAAAGTATCGTCTTTATAACAGTTATTTTAAGATTTATTATAAAATTTAATGAGTGTTATAGGAAAATGTATTGTGCTCTCGGTAGAAATTATCGTGCGCGCTACCCTTCTTGTATAGTAAAATTTTAGCTACGTATTTGAAATTTTCTGTAACGTGAGTTAAAAAAAACTTGTCGCATACGAATTATTATGCTTTTCTCACTTGTCACCACATTGAAATATATCACGGTAATTTTCACCGTGAAATTCACGACAAAAATTACTTTTTAATTCTCTCCGTAAATTAAATATATTCGAATGGAATGAATAAAGATTAAATTCAAGTTAAATAAATAAAGATAAAACACGATATATCGCACGTATGCGAGAAAGGAATATAGGTTCATGACATAAAAGTGCGATGAAAAAAAGTTGAATTATTTTTCTTTTTTTTCACTAACAAAACTGTTATTTGAAAGAAAAAAGAAAGGCATCGTCGTGCCTTTTATTAACAGGCGCGATTATTTATGTATAGAAAGACTAACCCTTTTCCTCGACTGCAGAATGTTACAACAGTCTTCTAATGAAAAAAAAGCCCTGAGTTTTTTGAGAGACTGAATCGTGTACGATTTTTCCGTCTGTCTCTTTTGTCTTATACTACTAGATAAATAAAATATTTAGTTATTAGACGATATAAAATAGATATTGATTTGAATAAATAAATAATTTCAAGGGGTTATACCTAGTTGGAATTTTTGAAAAAATCGATTTTTCGTTTTCGACGAATTCTTATAATACAACCTTTCAAAAATATTCTATGAAAATTTCAAGTCGGTCCGTTGAAAATTGGGGGAGTTATGAGCGTTTACAGGTAGGTAGTTTATCTACGTATATACCTGACGTAAAACTTTAAAGGCGTTTTTCTCGGAATGACTTTTTCAGAATCGGTGACCAAAATATCTCAAAAACAACTAAACCGATCTGCTTCAAATTTCACAAACATTTTTTGTATATCAAAAGGTAGTCCTTAATCGAAGGATTTTTTTTTCAATGCATACTTTTTTTTATATCAAGGAAAATAGAGGGTTTTTTTTCACCGAAATTTCGACGATGACTTTCGATCGGCGACCATTTTTTAACAAATCATTATTTTATTGAATTCTTCGATTAAAGACTAGATAATACGGTACAAAAACAAAATTCATTTGGTTTTTTGATTTTAGATGATTTGTTCCCGAGCAGGAGTGGTCACCGCGAAGGACCTTTTTTGCACAGCGGTTTGTGCAATTTACTGTATCTCCGTCGTTTATAAATATTTCCCAATAAAAAAATTGTCAAAAATACTTGAAATGATACCCTTTACTATGAAAAAAAACGTTAAAAACCTGCACCGATTTCCCAAATAAAAAAATTCACGAAAACACCTCTTTTTTCCGGCCGCGAACTAGGTGTAACCCGTTAATAATGGAATGCAATAGGAAAAATTTAATTTCACGAAAAATCTAGTTAATTCAAATAAAAAAGAATCATATAGACGCATCTAGTTAATATCAAAAGAATTTTTCTGTCAGTGTACAACAGTCTTCTAATGAAAACAAAGCCATGAGATTTATGAGAGACTGAATCGTGTACAATTTTTCCGTCTGTCTCTTTTATCTTATACTACCAGATGGAACCAAATCACAGATGTATTAGGAATAAATAAAATATTTAGTTATTAGACGATATTAAATAAATCTTGATTTGAATAAATAAATATATTTAAAATAAATAATTTTAATAATGGAATGCAATAGGAAAAATTTAATTTCACGAAAAATCTAGTTAATTCAAATAAAAAAAGAATCATATAGACGCATCTAGTTAATATCAAAAGAATTTTTCTGTCAGTGTTCAACAGTCTTCTAATGAAAACAAAGCCATGAGATTTTTGAGAGACTGAATCGTGTACAATTTTTCCGTCTGTCTCTTTTATCTTATACTACCAGATGGAACTAAATCACAGATTTATTAGGAATAAATAAAATATTTACTTATTAGACGATATTAAATAGATCTTGATTTGAATAAATAAATATATTTAAAATAAATAATTTTAATAATGGAATGCAATAGGAAGAATTTAATTTCACGAAAAATCTAGTTAATTCAAATAAAAAAAGAATCATATAGACGCATCTAGTTAATATCCAAAGAATTTTTCTGTCAGTGTACAACAGTCTTCTAATGAAAACAAAGCCATGAGATTTTTGAGAGACTGAATCGTGTACAATTTTTCCGTCTGTCTCTTTTATCTTATACTACCAGATGGAACCAAATCACAGATTTATTAGGAATAAATAAAATATTTAGTTATTAGACGATATTAAATAGATCTTAATTTGAATAAATAAATATATTTAAAATAAATAATTTTAATAATGGAATGCAATAGGAAAAATTTAATTTCACAAAAAATCTAGTTAATTCAAATAAAAAATAAATCATATAGACGCATCTACTTAATATCAAAAGAATTATTCTATCAGTGTGTGTAATACAAAACGCATGAAGCGAATATCGAAATTGCACACTCGGAAATGTGTCAAAAGTGAGCGAACGGTAACAATGTAGTTGTATAAAAACAACACACTTGTATTCGTAGTCTTCCCAAACAACGGTGCTGCCGAAAAATCGACGAGATTCCTCATCGTGCGGTACCGATTTAGGCACAAACTATCCAGTACGATGCAGCTGGATGAAATTAATCGGCGTAACAGTCGAAAGCGCGCGTGTTCCGCAAGAGTTTTACGATCGAGAGAGCGGAATTTGTTTCAACGGGCGACTCTATACTAGCCGAGGCGCTTTCTTCACCAAACTTGTCCCGCGAAGACCCGTTACGGATGGTCTCTCGATACACCGAATATACACTCAGCGTGTACGAATATAGCTGCCGGAAAGAAAAAGACAAAAAAAAAATGTTTTTTTAAATATCTTAATGGACACGTTATACGGGAACAAAAAAGCGTGACTCCTTTTGGCAAAAATAAGCGCGTACGAGGATGCACGATACGGCGGATATTTGCGCATATGGTCTTCGAGCTATCCGAGCGTGTATATACCCGGAGTCCAAAATTCCCCAGGCCTTTTGCACGGCAACCAGATGAATCGCTTACGTAACGTGTTCGCGAATGATAATGAAGGATCGCAGTTTTGCACGTTTTTCGCGGCAAATCCGTGAGTCCGAATTGTCGCGAATCGAGGCCGATTCTCGATACGGTCTATCCTGTCTTGTGCGAACTTTGACATCCGCGCGCCTCGTTGGACCAACGTCCACAATTTTACACTGTTCGAACGGCAGGTAGGGGATGGCTGCTGGAATAAGAACGAGACGTGACGAATTATCGCAACGAGAATATTCTCACGATGGAGTCGAAAGCGGTCTCAAGGATCCGTAAAAATTTCTCCTTGCACATTAGAGAATTCATCTTCGAGGCGTGTATGACGGCAAGGCAGATGAGCCGCGTCGCAATATTTGACACACGTTCGAATGTGGGCCATGGTCCTTTGGCACGAACGCGCCGTATATGCCCTTCGCGAACCGTTTACTCGGCAAACACACATCGCCGCTCGCCCCGCACGAGGTGACCGCGTGCGCGCTCCTCGAGTTGGATCTTTGCGACGGTGCGGGAGGAAAAAATAAAGAAAAAAAAGAGTCATCAAAGTCCACGGACTGACCGCGCGACCGGTCAAATGTGCGACGATTGCCGCGCGCGCGCGCGCGTGTGTGTGTGTGTGTGTGTGTGTGTGTGTGTGTGTGTGTGTGTGTGTGTGTGTTTGTTTCGCCACGCTTCGGGTAAAAGTGCGCGTTGCTGTTGTCGATTTTCCGCGCGAGCAGCGTAAAGAGGCTCGCGCGAAATTCACTGGCACTTCGCGACGTGGACGCACTTGACGGTTTTGAGGTAGAGCACGATTGTTGCACGGTCGCGGACGAAAGTTTCACTATAATGCTCGAATAGATATAGGAGAGATGCCGAGTATCTAAGGAGGAGATCGATTTTTGTTTTCTTTTTCTGATTAGAGTATTGGGATGAGGAAATATTATTATATTGGGTGAAGTAAAAAGTTCTGAGCGTTTTCCGCTAGATGTCTTTAGTGAGCCATATCTCACGATGTATACATCGCATCCGGTCATACTGTACGGCGATTTAAAGATGACATTACGCTTCAAAAAAGGTTCTTTGACAGTTTTGTGTTTGGTGAAGCCAGTTGTGTGTTACAGCGCTCCAAACGGAAGTAAAAAAAGAGACAATTCGATACATTCTTCGGTACCACTACGACCAAGGTGAAAAGGCGGAGCAGGCGACCAAAAAATTTGTGCTGTTTATGGACCCAATACATTATCGAATGCAACAGCAAAGCGGTGCATTCGATACTGTAACGATTCCAACGATTCCGTTCTGGTAATATGGACATCGAAGATGAGGCACGCTCTGGTAGGCCAATCGTCGAAAATGCCGATAACATCATGGAAATCGTCGAGTCGGACCGGCATGTGAGCGCTTATTCCATTGCCCAGGAACTGAAGATTAGCCAGAAAACCGTTTGGAACCATTTGCATAAGGCTGGTCTCAAGAAGAAGCTCGATGTATGGGTGCCACACGAATTGACGCAAAAAAACCTTTTGGATCCAATTGATGCCTGCAATTCTTTGCTGAAACGTAACGAAATCGACCCATTTTTTAAGCGTATGGTGACTAGCGATGAAAAATGGGTCACATACGAGAACAACAGCCGAAAAAGATCGTGGTCCAATCGCGGTGAGCCGGCCCAAACGATCGCCAAGCCCGGATAAACGGTCAAGAAGGTTTTGCTGTGTGTTTGGTGGGATTGGAAGGGAATCATCCACTATGAGCTGCTCCCATCAGGCCAAACACTCAATTCGGACCTCTACTGTTAACAACTGACCAGATTGAAGCAGGCGATCGACCAGAAGCGACCAGAATTGGCCAATAGGAAGGATGTTGTGTTCCATTAAGACAACGACAGGCCGCACACATCTTTAACGACGCGCCAGAAGCTCCGAGACCTTGGATGGGAGGTTCTATCGCACCCGCCGTATAGTCCAGACCTGGCACCAAGCGATTATCACCTTTCTAAGCATTTGCGAAATTTTCTTGATGGTACAAAACTGGCCTCAAGAGAGGCTTGTGAAAATGAGCTGGTCAAGTTTTTTACCAATAGGGACGAGGACTTCTTCAATCGCGGAATTATGAAATTGCCTTCAAAATGGACAAAAGTTATCGAACAATACGGCGCATATTTGATCTAAATCGGATGATCCTAACTGTGTTAATTTCATCGTCGAAATAAAGCAAAAAAACGCTCAGAACTTTTTACTTCATCTAATATTATAATTGGGAGATTTTCGAGGGGGGGGGGGTGATATTTGTCATTTGGGATAGTTTTCAGAATTAGATTTTTTCTTTATACTGGTAAGGAAAATTATTTTATTTAAATACGATCTATTTAAATCAAATAGGTTTTTTCTTATCTCGCGGCCTACTACGACCCTATTTGTTTCTTTTTTTTTTATTTGTTCAAGCTATTCCTTCTAAATATGAAATATATGCAAATTAAATAAATATTACATATATTCAAATTAAATAAATAAAGATTAGATTCAAATTAAATAAATAAAGATAAAACACGATATATCGCACGAATACGAGAAAGGCATATAGGTTCAAGACATAAAAGTGCGATGAAAAAAAGTTAAATTATTTTTCTTTTTTTTCACTAACAAGGTTTTTTTCACTATCTCTTTTGTCTCATACTACCAGAGGAAGCCAAATCACAGATTTATTAGGAATAAATAAAATATTTAGTTATTAGATGATATTAAATAGATCTTGATTTGAATAAATAAATTTTCCCCATAATTTTTAATAGATTACATTCATTCGATATGTACATGTATTTTGCTTCATACCACTTGTACTTTTAACAGTACAATTTTAGCAGTAGAGCTTTTAGCAGTACAGTTTTAGCAGTAGAGCCCGTTTAGCAGTAGAATTTTTAGCAGTTTTTTTTAGCAGTAGAGCAGTAGAGCCAAACAGATATACAATCACTGGCAAAACCTCAGTCAAGCACACGCCAATATCGTCGAATTTGACTTCAATTATTATTAAAAGTCGAAAATAAACATTTTTAAGTGTTGATTTATCATTAAATTAGCTATTTGTAAGGCTAAACATGTACGACATGATCTAGACTTGTAAATCCACGATTCACCTATTTTGGAGTAACTTTTTGCCCGACGGACCATCCAGTAATACTTTAACCCTTCGTGGTCACCCTGGATAGAATCGACCCGTCGATCAATTTTTGGCGTAAATATATAATAATTCCCGGCTTCGAATGGCACTATATTCACCATCTTACATGGAGTTCGAAGTATCCTCATACCATAAAACGTACCCTCTTCACATGTCGGAATAAATACCTTTTTTGAAACGCGCACTATGCTACTATTTTTTTCCCAAAAGTAGCATAACTAAGGAGTATCATGTCCAAATTTTAGGTAAAAATGATGAAAATTCACGGAACGATGATTTTTTTTAGCGAAAAAGTGTCTCTCCTGCCTTTTCACCTCTCAATAAATTTTTTTTTGACATGTCACCATTTTATTTCTTATAAATAAATTTTTCGTACATCATCTAGAAAGTTCAAAGTATGTTCCGTAATTCTTTGAACCAATTCGGACGGATAGTTTGGTCACGATATTTTTTTGAAAACTGCCTGGGTAGAATCGACCAAAGTGTGACCACCGCGATTAAATTTGGATGCGTGATCACGAAGGATTAAGTCGATGCAACTGGTTCTTCGTTTCTTTACTTTGGCTCTTTCCCCAATGCTTCAAATACAACCGTATCAAACTATTGCCGAGTTTCCTTCACCAATTGTTACCAGTTGCTGCTTCTTTGTTTTTCTCATTTTAACGCACGTATACGGGTCACTCCACGTCATCCTGATAAACGTCTGACCCTTGGCTCTCCAGATTCCGGTGCGCTACGTTTTATCCTCAGTGACTCGGGACGAAGAGCGCACACATGTGTATGAGAAGGTGGAAGGAATGAAAAAGTTTATTCCTCGGGCTTCGTGATGTCCAATCGTCGAAGAGAGAGAGAGAGAGAGAGAGAGAGAGAGAGAGAGAGAGAGAGAGAGAGAGAGAGAGAGAGAGAGATGTGTATACGCGATGATGCAGGTCGGCGTTAGAGTCCAACGTCGCGTCCACGCTAGTTGAATCGCGACCTCGCGTGTTCAACAAGAGCATTCGCGTCCTTCTTTTATAACGCATATAGTATGGTACCTCCGCTACTGCTACTCCGCCGATATTGGTTAGATAAGCGTAGGTAGCTTGCACCGGTGAGGTGAGCCGAGGTCACGCCCCGCTGTCTTTTACCTTCTTCTTCTTCTTCTCCGTCTTCTCCCTATTCCTCTTTTTCTTCTTCTTCGCCTTCTCCTCGATCCTCCGCTTCCGTGAGGCTCAAAGTCCAAGACGGGGCCAATCTACGTGAAACAACGATTATGAAAGTATTTATAGACACGCGCGGAATACCTGAAACGCGCTTACCTCCACGGACTGATCCCAAGAGAGAAAGAGAGAGAGGGAGAGAGAGAGAGAGAGAGAGAGAGAGAGAGAGAGAGAGAGAGACTCGCGCTTCCGTATATCGCGCCGGTGGATTGCTTCTGCAAAATCCCGTTGTTCGAAAAAGCCACCGATGTCACTCGAAGCTTTCAACCTCGAGTATTCGCCTCGTTGCGGCTGATCCTTTATATTCGCGGCTCATTCTCATCGTCGCGGTCCGCGTGCGGGTGGACAGGTCGAAGAAAAACGACGCGGGGGTGGAGGGGGGAAGGAGGCCGGCTAGAATTCGAAGCTTCGACGGTAGCGCATATCTCGAATTCCACGTGGAATCGTGTTCGATTTACGTGTATAGCCTCATCGGTATTAGCGGGCGCAGCTGGCGCGCATGGGAACTCCGGTGAGGCAGCACGAGCACGTACTTGATTATTAGATCGCTACTCAATTTTTTTTTATTTTTTTTTTATACGCGATAACGCACACGGGCGTGTGGGCTTAAAAATTCAAGCGGGACCACCGTCTATCTAGGCTGAGTACACTCGAAAACGCTGGATTCCGCCTGGCTAGTTTTGGAAAATCCGTCATTGCGGTTCTTTTGTTTTATTCGTTTTTTTTTTAGTGAGTTCGACGTACACTGACAGAAGAATTGTGTTTTTTTTATTTGAATTAACTAGATTTTTCGGGGAATTAAATTTTTCTTATTCCATTCCATTATTAAAATGATTTATTTTAAATATATTTATTTATCAAAATCGAGATTCTATTTAATATTGTCTAATAAGTCGATCATTTTCAAAATTTCCAACAAGTATTCGGTCACACGATAGTTCAATTGTTGGGTCATCCTATAAATAATACGGGTTTTTTCAGTTGCATTTGCCGTCACGGAAAAGTGGATTTCGGAAACGGGCTCTTGAAAATCGACAAGAAAGATGAAAGAGTATTGTAGAAAATGAAGGAGAGTATTTTGTAGATAAAAAAAGAGTATATTTTATTTTAGTTTAAAAATATAAAAGTATTAAAAAACCGCATCATTGATAAAACGACACAATGTGATACAAAAAGTACATTTTTTAATTTTCCATTTCAGATCACCGTAGTTGCCGAAACCACGGTATTTATCCGTTTCATAAAACAGTTTCGAGAAAAACGCTAACGAAAAAGAGTATCTTTCGCAAAAATCGACTTAACTCGGTCAATTTTTGGAATTTTTACAAACCTTTTCAACAATTGAAAGTTTAGACCTTCGGCTATGGAACGAAGCAGTAAGAAAATCGTATTATGGAAATGTCAAGCTTATTGAAACCTCTCAAAGAAAAACTGCACTTGTTCCAATCAACATTAACGTTCAGAGAGAATATCTCTTCCCGTGCGGAAAGTTGGCAAAATTTTCTTCAAGGGTCTTCAAGGGATTATTTATGGATTCCATAGTAGGGTTTTCCATAGAAGACCCAGACCGAGCCCCTATTAGGGAATGGTAGGGTAAGTAGGTTGACTAAAATCATGGTCTAAGTACGGAAACCTAATGAAGGCTTTTAAGGGATGTAGAGGGTGTCCGATGGCAGATTTCAAACTTTAAATGATCATAACTTTAAAACGCGAGGTGCAAGAGGAGTGCAGGGTGGGTAGCTGAGGTCGCGTGCGTTGCAAATGTTTTAGACACCATGGAGCGTTGGTTTGAGAGCAACGTGCTTTCGCTGTGGAGGCGTATTTAACTAGTCGTTTTTCGCTTACTTTGGCGCGGCGTAAATTCTGTAACCGCTACAACATTCGCCGAATAAGTGATGCGCCATCGATAAATTTGATCCAAAGTTGGGTAGCAAGATTTAGAGCTTCAGGCTCAGCTGTAAACAAGCATCACCAAAATGAAGCAGCCTCTGTATCAACTCCGGAAAACATCCAACGTGTGAGTGATTCTGTTTTAGAAAATCCACGAATGTCATTGAGAGTGCGTTCGTCTGTTTTGGGTATTCAAAAATCGACACTGCATGAAATTATGAAGAAAAATATAAAATTGGATCCGTATAAAATCCAAATAATTCAAAAATTGAACGACAGTGACTACCCAACAAGAATAACTTGTGCTCAAAAGAGGCTGGAGACTTTTTCCACCGAAACACGACTAAGAAACATTTTTTATAGCGACGAAGCACATTTCCATCTTGGAGGTTATGTCAACAAGCAAAATTTTCGTTACTGGAGTCTCCAAAATCCAAGAGAAGTGCTTGAGCAGCCACTGCATATTGAAAAGGTCACTGTTTGGTGCGCTATTTCGGGGAACGGAATCATCGGGTCCTATTTTTTTTTTAATAATCGTGGCCAGACAGTGACGGTCAACTCAAAAATTGAAATCCGCATTTGATTTCTTTTCATTTTTATAAATATTTTTTAATTACTTTGTTTATTCATTTTTTTACGAATTTATAAAGTTTGAAATCTGCCAGCGGACACCCTGTAGTAGTTAGGATGTAGTTGTAGGATTCCTCTAATAGCAATTTCCTCAATACTACCGGACTTTGCTATTATAGGAGCAAATCAGCATAAATTGCTTGACTAACAAATTTGTGGCATAATAATTATCGAGATCGATTAAATATAATAATTAAACTATGCGTTTGGCTGGCGAGCTGTGATGCCTTGAACCAACACGCATGCAGTGCGTTCATTGTAACGACGCGGGATCAAACGTGTCAACATATGCGACAGAATTTTAAACCTCAAATGTATTGAAATAACACATTTCTTTTTCACAGTGCACACACACGCACGTACGCACATGGCTGCAATAATTTGTTAGAAGGCACCGTTGAGGCAATTATAAGGCCCTGGTTATTTTGCCTTCAATGGTCCTCGGTAGCAAATTGTGACCGGCCACTGATGGTTCATGTGAGGCTTCCAGACTAGGACTTTAATAAAGTTAAGAAAAATTAAGATGGGCCCGATCAAAGCCCGAACTCAATTTCCGCACGGGAATTCTTACAGCTAAACCCAAACGAATCCATTCCACTGCCATACTGCTACGATACTATATTACGATAACATATTGCGGTGACATCGTGAGCAAGTATTATAGGATATTTTTCATCCGGGATTTCATAGGATTTTTTGCGCGCGGATTTTCTCTTAACTGGTGGACATTTCTACAATGAACATTTTTTTCCGGTTTTATTTTGTTGGCCTCTTCATATCCGGGATATATGGACGAAGGATCTTTCGACGTGCGACTCTGCGGAGTTCCCCGAGTCTGCGCGTATCACCGAGCAGCAAATTATCGAAAACTGCCACCGTACCATTATACGGAATTTTGGCCGAGTTTGTTGGAAATTCGATGAAGGCGGCCGCAAGCAGCGAGAATGAAGGAAAGGCCGAGACTGAGGGGAGGGATCGGCCGGAGGGTGACCGAAGGACTTGCGAACCGGCAAATTGCACACGAGCCGCCTTGAATACAAACCCTTCCTCTGGTATATAGTTATATATAGTATATCCGAAAAATGCGGTTTCTCTCTCGTCTCGGGTTAACTCATCGCGAAATCATCTCTGGAAGATGCGGTTCGTTATAATTGGGATTCGGCCCGATCGACTCGCACCATGCGTCATGCCGACGCACCACGCCAAATTACTACCGCCCCCCCGCCCCTCCCTCCCCAACCCTCCTCGTCGACTTTTATAGGGCCCAGTGTGGTCATTACCATAATTCGAACCTTCGGACCGGCTCCGACCACTTCTCATCCACTCGGCATATACTTGCTCGAGTCTCGTGTATTACTTTTTTCCGATTCGCCACGATGCTCTCGTCTCGTTTACGACGGTTTGAATCGGCTTGATTAGAAATACAAACATGCGAATTGCGGTACGAGCTAGGAATGAGAGAGAGAGAGAGAGAGAGAGAGAGAGAGAGAGAGAGAGAGAGAGAGAAGGGAAGAGAGACAGGCAGACAGACAGAGCGAAAGAAAGAGAGGGGAAAAGTGGAAGAGAGACAAAGACAGAGGAAGAGAAAAACAGAGACAGAGATAAAAAGAGAGCTAAAGACGAAAACAGAAAGAGAGAGAGAGAGAGACAAAGAGAGAGAGACCGAGAGTGTGAGAGTGAAAGATTGATTAATTAATCGGTAATGTTTTTAGTCGCCCAGTAAACTCTCAGGCAACTATAAAAACACACATTAGCAAAAATTACAGAAATAAAGATTTTATTATATTTGAAGCCAAAAATAAACAGAAATTAGCGAAATAGAAAGAGAGAGCGTGTAAGAGAGGGAAAGAGAGAGTAAGAGAGAGAGCGAGAGAGAGAGAGAGAGAGAGAGAGAGAGAGAGAGAGAGAGAGAGAGAGAGAGAAGAGAGAGAGAGAGAGAGAGAGAGAGAGAGAGAGAGAGAGAGAGAGAGAGAGAGAGAGAGAGAGAGAGAGAGAGAGAGATTCATTAATTAATTGGTAGTGTTTATTATGCTCCAATGAACTCTCGGGCAAATATAAAGGTACAGATTAAATCAGGAAAAATATTAACTTCAAAGAAATGAAGATTTGATAGAAAAAAAAATTACCAGAAATTAGAGAAATAAAGATTCCATACAAAAAAAAATTAAAAACAGAATGAAGCAGCAAGTTGAAATACAAAGTTAAGTTCGATATAAACACAAATTAAATAAACAGAAATTAGAGAAAACAAAAGACAGGGAAAGAGAGAGAGAGAGAGAGAGAGAGAGAGAGAGAGAGAGAGAGAGAGATTTGATTTGATTTGATTTATTTATTATGCTTTGGTAAAAAAAACCTTGAGGCAATAGGAAATATATCAGTATAATAGAATATAATACTTCATAATTAAGATAAGTGTTAAAACTAACGACTTGAATTAATACTAGTACAACTAACAATGTTCTGTCTAAGTAATAGTAATGGTTGTGTCTAAGTAATAGTAATAGAAATAGTAATAGTAATAGTAAGAGAGAGGGAGAGAGAGAGGGAAAGACTCTCTCTCTCTCCCTCTCTCTTTATAATTTTTATAATCTCTTTATAATTCGTATCTCTCTTTATAATTTGTATCATTTCGGTTATTTTTGATCTTATATTATTGTTCACATCATTTTGTTACTATAGTATTTTCACATTATTTTTAGGTAGTTATAAGCCGCATCATAATTTGCATTATTTTTGGTTATTTTTGTTAAACCTTGTATTATTTATTTTGCCCGAATAGTTGTCTAGGGTATATTAAATTCAATCAAGCTCTCTCTCTCTCTCTCTCTCTCTCTCTCTCTCTCTCTCTCTCTCTCTCTTTTGATTTTTAAAATTTCTGCCTATTTCATTTTTCACGTTTCAGAACGTAAACTTTAGGTCGGTGAACACCGACCTAACCGACATTTGGTAAACATTTCATTGAATGAAAGAAAAAAAAGAAAACAAAAATTACCGAAATAAAGATTCGATACAAAACAAAAATAAACAATATAAGATGCGATGAGATGGAAAATAAAACATAAAAGAAAAACAAAAGCAAATCGAAATACAAAGTACAATTCGATATAAACAAAAATGGAATTATCCAACTAAGATTAATAGACTCGAGAAAATAAGATAGTGAGGAAATAATATTAACAAAAATTCACGCATATTGATCAGAGATGTGTAAAGATATGAGAATAAGGAATAAAGTGAACAAATAAAAGAGAAAGACAAATAAAAGAAAGATTTGTTTATTTCGTGCTCCGGGGCACAGCCCCTTGGGAGCACCGTGAATACTTAATTTTATAGTCAAATAAAGGTGGAGACGTACAGATATGTTCCGGTACCTAAAACTAATCAGAAATTTGTCAATAATTAAATCAAGCTGATAAACTACAGATTGAGGTACAAGATTCCATCTGACTTGGAGCAAGAAAAAGAGAGAGAGAGAGAGAGAGAGAGAGAGAGAGAGAGAGAGAGAGAGAGAGAGAAGCAGAAAAAATGTCTCCTGCACACACATGGATTTCGAATGACGAAGTAACAGGAAGAAAAAAGTAAACGGAAGAGAATAAAATAAACAAAGAGCCGATATAGGCGCGCGTTCATCGACATTTTGGCCGGGGCTAATGAGACTGGCTCTCGCGGTGCTTTATGTTAATCGGTCGCGTGTTGGCCAAGAGTCCCGGGCCCGCGCTAACCACCTCTGGAACCTCATGAATGTTATCATTCGGCTTCATCATTTTTGTCGTCTCTCCGCGGTAGTGGATTGAGTCGTCCCCTGGCCGCGCGTCTCGACCGTGCTCTCGCACTCTCTCTCGCACTCTCTCTCTCTCTCTCTCTCTCTCTCTCTCTCTCTCTCTCTCTCTCTCTCTCTCTCTCTCTCTCTTCGCGTCAAAGCCTCCGGGATCCCTTCCGTCCCGATGCGGTTGCAACAAAAAACCGAGAGAACCGAGGGATTCATGGAACTCGATGAGATACCCGATCCTCCGAGTCGGAAGCGATCGCTCGGTCTCAGCATCCTCGCAGAAAGAAACGCTCGGTATATCGCGTCGTGCAATAATCCAGACGGTTATGAGAGTACGTTGCGCTCGATCGGTGTATACGCGACGATGATCGTGGACGATTAAACAATTACCATGTCCGTGTGTGCGACGCGTCCTTGCAAGGACACGCTTTAACCGCGCGTCGCGGCGTCGTGTCATCATCGCCGCCGCTCTTCGATCACGTGGCGCACGCTCGCGTCATCGAGCGAAACGCGCATTTGCTGGTAATGATTTTTTTTTGCTTGATTTTTTTTTTTTTTTCAATTTACTCGGAGAATAATGGAACGACGTTGGCGCGAATCGCTTCGTCGGTGCAACACCGTACGGGGTATCGGTCTCGTTGTACTCCGATGTGTGGAAACACCTGTTGCGGACCATTGTACATATGTACAGGATGATTCACAAGTGGTGACCTTGGCGAGCATCCGTGTGGAAAATTGACAAGTCATCCCTAATACGATTCGGAGCCGTCAACGGATCACTTGTGGATTTTTTATGAGGGGTTTCGATAAAAGTACGAGAGCGGGCCTCTATTGCAGAACGACAGGATGACTGTATGTTCACCAACGCGTGCGGAAAATTGGCAGGGCATCCCTAATACAATTCGGGACCTTCGAGGGATTATTTGTGAATTTCATAGTACGATTTTCCGTAAACGAGCCGGGCCGGGCCTCTATTAGGGAATGGTAGGGTAGTTAGGTTGACTAAAACTATGGTCTAGATACGGTGACCAAGTAAGGGCCTTTAAGGAGTGTAGTTGTAGATTCCTTAGTAGCGATTTCTCCAATACTACCAGACTTTGCTATTATAGGGGCAAATCAGTATAAATTGCTTGATTAAAGAATTTGTGACATAATAATTATCCAGATCGATTAAATATAATAATTAAACTATGCGTTTAGTAGACGAGCTGTGATGCTTTGAACCAACACGCATGCAGTTAGTTCATTGGAACAACGCGGGATCAAACGTCTCAAAATATGTGATAGTATTCTAAGCGTCAAATGTATTGAAATAACACATTTCTTTTTCACAGTGCACACACACACGCACGTACACATATGGCTGCAATAATTTGTTATGAGGCACCGTTGAGGCAATTTTAAAGGCCCTGGTTATTTTGCCTTCAATGGCCCTAGGTAGCAAAGTGTGACCGGCCACTGATGGCCCGGGTGAGGCTGCCAGACTAGGGGCTTAATAAAGTCAGGGCAAATTAGTATGGGCACGCTCGAAATCAATTTCTGCACGGGAAGCGACCCGTGTAGAAATTTGAGTCGGGAGAAAGTAATGCCCCTTATCTGCCTTCCCTAGATAATACCAGGCCATGGTCAGGCCGTCCAAGGTGGATCAGGTTTGCTATGTAACAGGTGTTTGACCAGGCCCTGATCCGCCGTTCCGTTTTTCGGGCCCTGTTCAGGAACTGACGAGGAAAGAGATCGGAGAATCGCCGTGAAATGATGAGGAAGGTGATAGTGTATAGAAAGGGCTATGAGAAATAAACCAGTAATGCGACGAAGTACGGATCAGGTACTGGAAAAGGGCTTTTGACGATGTGCCCGAGTAAAATAAATAGTCTCAGGTCATACTGATACTTATTATTTCACAAGTTTCGCAAAATCATAAGCGAATTTGCACGCTGTGAGCACGTCTGTTCGTGATAAAACAACGGGTCGAAGTTTTATCGTTGTAGGAACGTACCTTGGTTACGCGAAGCGCTTCGCTCGAAGCCACCCGGCGGATTTTTGGCAAAATACATACGGGTAATGTTTTCCCGGCCAAAACATTGATATTTCATGACAAGGTGACATCGATCTTAAAAACCACAAACCACCTCCTTTACTTTTTTGTTTTGTCGAATAATTTGGTTATTCGTTATGTTCAAATTAATACTTGTTGTAATACCATTGTTTATGATGAGCATTTTTATTCTCGTAGATTAACATCGATTCAAAAAAAAGCTTATAATGGTGTAGAAAATTATGACAGATATATATTAGTTCCATCCTAATCAATTATAAATATATTTAATGGGTTAAAAAGCAAAGCAGCTTTGGACAGTTCTTAAGCTTCACGTTTAAGGTAATGTCAATGTTCTGGCCGGCTATACATTACGAAGGAGTGTACTTGCTCGCAATGTATTTCAGCCAGAACATTGCAATTTCCAAACATAGAGTATAAGCCATGAAAAACGATTTTGTGGTTTTTCTGGTCTGTTCCATGAAAGGGCCCGGTCAGGTGAATCGGACGAGGCAAGCCTGGCCAGGGCCCTACGCAAAGTTGGGAATTCTCGGTCGTGTTTCTGCACGGAGAAGTCTGATGGTTGTGAATTACCCTGTATATGTTTACAGCAATGCAGCGATGCATCGCGATTTACGATGACATGCGAGCCAACGATGCGTGACCAACGTATACACATACGCGGCTATTATTAATTATCGCGAGTTTTGTAAAACGAATTACAAAACACCTGGAGGTTTTTTTTTTTCTTTTTCGTTCTCGTCTATGCGCGAGTCGGCGAGCCGCGTATCCGCAATGACAATGATGATGTTCGCAGGCTCCGTACGGATAACGCGTACGGAGGATCGTCGCGACGTCGGTCCAGGTGTCAAGGACGCGTACGCTACGTAAAATCGCCGAAAGCCCGAATTCCTTTCCCCCCCCCCTCCCGCCCTCTCCCCGAAGCGCCTCAAGCCGGACAAAAGGGATAAGAAAAAATGATGATCCACGTTGTTGTGTTATTTCGAGAGCGCCTCGATCATATCGGTACATACGGATGATAGAGGAACGCGCGTCGCTCCAGTGTCAGAGGTCGAGGCGAAACGGGAATGACGTCGTCGCGGCCTTGGAACGTCCGTCGTCGTAGACGCGGGTATCATCGATCGAGAAAAGTTTTATCAACGAAATCGAGTTCAGAGGTGAACGCGGCATGTGAAAAGCCGTCTTTCTCGCACATTCAATATATATAATATATATACAGGATGATTCACAAATATTAAGGTTCCCATTGTGAGCATAGCCGTGAAGAAATTTGTTGGAGAGCCCCCATATCCTACGACATTTCTATAGGGATTTTATAGACACGCCGCACGTAGGAAGTCCTCATTGGGATCCAATTGGATTCTGCACTCTTTCCTGATGAATGCCGTTTGAGTTCCCTGATGAACGCCGTTTGAGTTCCCTGATGAACGCCGTTTGAGTTCCATTCGAAAATACTCGAAAAGTCGCGAGAAAAAACTGCAGCTGTTGAAACATAACCTGCACGCTTCGTGAGCGTGTACATTGACAGAAAAATTCTTTTGATATCAACTAGATGCGTATGTTTGATTTTTTTATTTGAATTAAGTAGATTTTTCGTGAAATAAAATTTTTCCTATTGCATTTCATTATTACAATTATTTATTTTTAATATATTTATTTATTCAAATCAAGATCTATTTAATATCGTTTAATAAATAAATATTTTATTTATTCCTAATAGATCTGCAATTTGCTTTCATCTGGTAGTATAAAACAAAAGAGACAGACGGAAAAATGGTACACGATTCAGTCTCTCAAAAATCTCGTGGCTTTGCTTTCATTAGAAGATTCATTAATTCAAATTCAAATCATTCATTCAAGCATTCTGCAGTTGAGGAAAAGGGTTAGTCTTTCTATACATAGATAGTCGCGCCTGTTAATAAAAGGCACGACGATACCTTTCTTTTTTTCCAAACAAAAGCCTTGTTAGTGAAAAAAAAAAACGAAGAATAATTTAACTCTTTTTCACCGCACTTTTATGTCATGAACCTATATATTCCTTTCTCGTACTGGATAAACTTCCGAAAAGCCCACACCTCCGAATAACTTAGAACTTCGTGTACTTATGTATTTTGACTCGCTGATCACGAATGTAATGGTGAAAATACCCGCAAATTTTATTTTCAAGGTAAAAACTAAAAAAACGGTTTTTTTTAGTTTTTCTA
Source organism: Ophion ventricosus (assembly GCA_963932345.1). Taxonomy (NCBI): domain Eukaryota; kingdom Metazoa; phylum Arthropoda; class Insecta; order Hymenoptera; family Ichneumonidae; genus Ophion; species Ophion ventricosus. The sequence continues at coordinate 28,168,001 of OZ010715.1, read as the reverse complement.
TTTTATTTTAATAAATGTTGATCGTAGAGGAAAATGTCTTCTACAAAAATTATAACCCATCAAAAGACTGATAATTTATATTTCATACAAATTATGTCTAAAATCATTATTTTCCAAGAAAAATGGGATAATACTCCAATGAGTATATTTTGCTAAAGTCCATTAGTTTCGATATTATCTACTTACGCACTTTACTGCATATGGGCCCAAACAAACGCAAATAAAACAAACCCAAACAAACTCGGATATGTTGAATCGTGGGGTGTGTAGTTCATTGGGGTGGGCGCAGGGCACCTCGGATGGGTGTGTGGAATCACAGGGTGTGTAGAACACTGAGGTGGGCGCAGGGCACCTCGGATAGGTGCGTGGAAGCGTGGGGGTGCGTGGGACACTGGGGTGGACGGAAGGCACCTCGGATGGGTGCGTGGAATCGTGAGGTGCGTAGAACACTGGGGTGGGTTGGTTAGACACCTTGGATGTTTGTTGGACACCTTGCCCCCAAACAATACACATACATATACCTATACAACGTAAAATGCACATGCCCAAACAGCACATACACCAGCTATTCGAAAGTGCAGCCTTTCGAATCCAAACCCAAACAAACCCAAACAAACAAACTCCCCGTGGTAAAGTGCGTAATGGATAACATCGAAACTAATAGAGTTTAGCAAAATATACTTATTGGAGCATTATCCCATTTTTCTCGAAAAATAATGGTTTTAGACAAAACCTGTATAGAACATAAAATATCAGTCTATTCATAACCTACAACTCTTGTAGAAAATATTTTTCTCTAAGATCCATATTTATTAAAATAAAATAGAAAAACTAAAAAAAAAGTTTGACCTTGAAAATAAAATTTGCGGGTATTTTCACTATCATATTCGTGATCAGCGAGTCAAAATACATAAGTATACAAAGTTTTAAATTAATCGGAGGTGTGGACTTTTCGGAAGTACACCCAAATAGATCCTACTTCAATTAATTTTTTTTTTGAAAATGCAGGACAACGCTAGGCCAGACGTTTCTCCGATAACCCGGTAAAAGTTATTGCGGCTTTGGTGGAATGTTTTTGTGCGCCCATCGCATAGTCTGGACTTTGCACCTTCAGACTATGACTTGTTTCAGCCGCTACAGAACAGTTTGAATAATACAACCTTCAGTTCACTGGACCTTCCCAAAAACCATTGGGATGACTTCTTTTTCCAAGGTTTGCAGAACTTCTATGCAAGAAGGATAATGTAGCTCGTGGAGAGATGGCAGAAAGTCATTGAATAGAAGGGACACATTTAATTGATTCAAATCGCTTTTTTTTGGTAAATATTTTGCGTTTGCAATTTACTCGATTTTTGCTACGCAATTGTGCATAGATCGAATATACTTATATATTTAGTTTAGACAATTCACGGTACAGAATGCGATGGAATCCATCAAGAATTGTATCGGATTCTCTTCAATAATACGAGAATTCTTAAGGATTAAAAGTGGATTCATATATCGGATTCCAATCAGAAATCTCGATTAGAATCGTACGAGCGTGGCGTTTTAGTATCGGGATCCAATGCGATGACCCGTTGGATCCCTACGACCCTTCCTAATAGGGATCCAATGCATTAACCCGTTGGATTTCCATTAGGAAGTGTGGACAAGTATGGGCATCCAATTGGATTTCTACGACAATTTCTGCACGGGTAAAAAGTGTGTCATTGCGCTTCTTTTTAACGTCTCGCGACGAAAATTGGCCGGGGCACTCGCGTTTAAAGTCCACGTAGTAAACAATGGCAGAGTAGTTCACGCGCGGAACGTGAAAGTCGGATCAAGCACAGCTTCGAATCCACGTTCGGACAAATGAATTTTTTTTTCATAAAAATGTTTCTTCCGCTCAACAATAATGAACACGCATACTCGTTTTGACAATCGATAACATAATTCAATAACTTTCGTTTATTTTTCAAGGGGTTACGTGGGTTTAAAAGCAAAAAAAGCATATTTTCTGTATTTTTTTAAAATATAATATATCAATTATTGGGAGTACAAATTATTTCGGTCCGTTTTCAAGAGATGGCTCTAGCTGTTATGAATGTTTCATAGTGACAACTGATTTCTATTTCTATTGACAGATGTCAATAACATTCAGTTATTGACATCTGTCAATCTGAAACCACCGAAGTGTTTCAGATTGACAGATGTCAATAACTGAATGTTATTGACATCTGTCAATAACATTCAGTTCATATCGCTTGGAGTTCCATTAAAAACCTTTTTTTTTACTGTGTTGAATATGTCAAATTTTGTGTTAACTAAGCAGCATTTGCTGGAAGTTTTACTTTTCTGCTTTAATTGGAAGAAAAGTGCAGCTGAAGTGCATCGAATGCTTGTTGAAGTTTATGGTGATGATGCTCCAACTGATAAATCATGTAGGGAATGGTTTCGACGCTTTAAGAACGGTGATTTCAGCGTTCAAGACAAGCCTCGCCCTGGACAGCCAAATGAGCTAATGAGCTGCTACAACCTGGCGATTCCATTAGGGGCGATCGGTATAGACTACAATTGATTCGTATGAGCCGTGCATTACGAGAAAAATGACCGGAATACGAGCAAAGACATGACAAAATTATTCTTCTGCATGACAACGCTCGGCCTCATGTCGCAAAAGTCGTAAAAAAATATTTGGAAACGCTCAAATGGGATACTTTACCGCACCCGCTGTATGCTCCGGACATTGCTTCTTCTGATTACTGGTTGTTCCGACGGATGCAGCAGGATTTAGCAGGTCACCGGTTCACTTCTTTCGCAGAAATCGAAAATTGGCTCAAAACTTGGATCGCCTCAAAAGACGAGGCTTTTTTTCCTGATGGAATTCGAAAATTGCCTGAGAGGTGGGAAAAAGTAGTAGCCAGCGATGGACAATACTTTGATTAAACTATTCATACCTTTTATTTTGAAAAAATTTCATCCAAAAATTTGGGAAATTCAGCCAGTGGGACCTGGTTTCCGGAGACCCCTCAAAAAAAGGGTCCTCGTGGTGGTCAGGATAACTCATGATAGTTTTATCTGAAATTAAAAAACCAAACGTTTTCTGTTAGTAGATAAGTATAGCTGGTGATTGAACGAAGGATTTTTAAAAAAATTGAAATTTGAATATTTGGCAGAGTTGTATGCAAAATAATTCAATTTTTGGTACAATTTACACTACGTATAGCCTTGTAAAATTAATTGTAATCGAAAAAAAAACCTTCGTTCAATCACTAGTCAATGCTATTTCGAAAAAGTGTGCAAAATTTCAATAAGATCGGTGCATTCGTTTTTGAGAAATCGTGTCCACCGACTTCAAAAATAGTGTTTTGAGAAAAATGCGTATACCTGCGTAGCTCCCTGCCGGTCTTTCCCACCGGGGGGAATTCCCAAAGGCTCTCGCTCCTAGACTTTTACTACGATTGACTTAAAACTTTGGGAGAATATTCTAGACATACTGTACTATTAGATGATAAAATTTAAAAAATGGATTTTTTGAAATTTTCAAACCCACGTAACCCCTTAAAACTTGATGAAAACAAATAATGTTCTCGCACGACATTTTGAAGGAAAAAAAAGCGTTTTGCTTGCCATGACACAGCCTGTATGCTCACCAAATACAAACAAATTTTAATAGTTCTGAATCACCCTGTACATATATACCTACGGATACTTATTTATCGATGCTTATCCGATTTTTTTTCTCGTGTATATTTATTTGTATATACGCGTTATACGAGTGTGCCTATTTATAGTGAACGTAACTCGACGCGTTTCGCAATGAGCGCGCGATGCCTCGACACGAGCGCGGCTCATCGCTGCAACAAACGCGTGATAAACGTACATTATTTTAATCAGCGAACGAGAGAGCACGGGCGATTGAGAGAGAGAGAGAAAGAGAGAGAAAGAGAGAGAGAGAGAGAGAGAGAGAGAGAGAGAGAGAGAGAGAGAGAGAGAGAGAGAAACTATTATTATACGACAAAAGTCCTGGGTGATGAGAGTCTCGCTCGGGAATGATGATGCAGCTGTTAATTGCATTGATGCGTATAGCACACTTGCGCCTGCGAACATTTACTTGCGGCAAAAAGAGAGAGAGGGAGAGAGAGAGAGAGAGTGTGTTGTTTCAACGAACAGACATCGGTACGATATACCATCCGGGATACAAGATTTTGATCCTGCTTCGAATTCTTTGAGTTGGATAGACTTGTCTGAATCGTACCATTGACAGATGTGAATGAAACGAGACAACCATGTTGCATAGCAGGAATTACAAAAATTTACAGCCGCTGATTCGTAAAATATTCGAAAAGTAAAGATTTTATAATTTTTTTTTGCATTGGCTTGAAATTTCGAGGATTTTGGTATCGCTACTTTTATAGCCTAGGGTCTTAACTTTAATTTGCAACAAATATTTTGTAAAAATTTCGAAAATTGACCGAGTTATGATTTTTGTGAACCGCTCCATCGCGATTAACCCTTTAGCCTTTGTAGTTTAAGATAGTAACGCATCTATAAAGAAGTACTATAAGCAAGCTTAAAATTCAGGGTATGTCATTTCGCCGAAGCGTAAATAACTTTTTTTTCATAGTGTCAAACATCCCAAATTTCAGGCCAAAAAAAGAGTATTTGCGGGGAATTTTACTGCACTACTTTATTTTTAAAAAAAATATGCAGCTGAAGCTCACAGAATTTTTGTTGAGACTTACGGCGACCATGCTCTGTCGGAAACTACATGCAGAGATTGGTTTAGACGCTTCTAGAATAATGATTGTGATGTTGAAGATAAAGAACGCTCTGACGCGACGAAAAAGTTTGAAGACGAAGAATTGGAGGCATTACTACATGAAGACTCATGTCGGACGCTAGCTGAACTTGCAGAATCATTAGGAGTTGATCACACAACCGTTTCGAAACGTTTGAAAGCATTAGGAATTATTCAAAGGCAAGGACATTGGGTGCCGTACGAGTTGAAGCCGACAGACGTCGAACGGCGTCTTTTCGCGTGTAAACAGCTGCTTCAACAGTAGAAAAGAAAATGTTTTTTGCATCGGATGGTGACTGGCGATGAAAAATGGATACACTACGTTAACCCTGAGCGTAGAAAATCATGGGGTAAGCCCGGCCATACATCAACATCGTCGGTCAAGCCGAATATCCATAGTTCCAGACTTCTGCTCTGCATTTGGTGGGATCAGCTGGGTGTAGTTTATTATGAGCTGCTCAAACCGAACGAAACCATCACGGAAGATTGCTATCGACTACAATTGATGCGTTTGTGCCGAGCATGGAAGAAAAAACGGCCGCTATACGAGCAGAGACACGGCAAAGTGATTTTGCAGCATGACAACGCTCGGCCACATATTGTAAAATCGGTGAAAACCTACTTGGAAACGCTCAAATAGGAAGTCCTACCCCACCCGCCGTATTCACCAGACATTGCCCACTCCAATTATCACTTCTTCCAATCGATGGCACATGTCGTGGCTGAGCAGCACTTCTATTCTTATGAAGATGCCAAAAAATGGGTCGACTCTTGGATAGCCTCAAAAGACGTGTCGTTTTTCCGACGTGGAATTGAAATGCTGCCAGAAAGATGGGAAAAAGTAGTGGCTAGAAATGGACAATACTTTCAATGACATGTTTTTTTACCAATTAAAAAAAAAGCATTCATTTTCACGAAAAAAAAACAGCGAGAACTTATTCAACATCCCAATAAATGTTTACAAAGGTTTAGTTTACGTTAATCCGTCGTTAGAAATGGTTTATCTTGGTGCTGAATAGCCAAAAAAAAATTACGTCACCCGTAGTGCGAACGTCTTGCCAATTTAACCGCACCTAAAATGACATATATTACCCTATTTTTTAGCTGTGGTGTTTCATGGTGAAAAAATATCAGAAAAATCGTAAAGACTGAGTCTAGTATGGAAAATAACATATATATATTTTTTTCGAATCTTAAATTGTGGGTAACGTTCCAGCCTTCTTAAAGGCCACTATTCCTAAATCCCACCTCCCGAATATCATCTCCAAACACGCATACGATACGCGTCTGCCACTTCTTCATATTGAGTGTTCGCATTATACAAAATATAAATTACCCAATTAGGGGAGAGTGGGCTACAATGTATTATGGGGCACTGTGAGCTAGATGCGATTTTTCAGAGGTTTGTAGCTCGTAAATTCCGAATTTTTTTGTGTTGGACCGCGATTTATATTTGATTTCCTCAGGCCTAAAACAAAGCGGATAGCAGCTTACAAAGAATTATTGAAAATTAGAAAATTTATTTGTGGCTTAGAAAAAAAAAAATTTCGCTCGCTGGAAAACGTAAACGTAACTTTCTGTAGCGGCTTGAGTTTTCGGCCCTAATCGATAGTTTTATTATTCATGATGAGCTCAGTGACTTGTGTTTTTTCATTCATAGTTTAATTAATAGTTATTTTCATCAATAATAAAATATTTAACTAGTAGGGTACAATGTGTCACTGAAATATGGGGCACAATGCCCCGAATCCCAATGAGGAAGCAAAGAAGTGACGACACTCCGAAGAAGCGCAATGTTGTCACGGGCCGCTGTCAACGACGTGCGATTTCTCGGAGGTTTGTAGGTCGCAAATTCATAATTTTTATTGTGTTGGACTGTGATTTATCGGTTATCTATGTTATCTATGTTAGAAAAATATAAGAGTTTCAACCGCCTCATTGTACCCTACGTTTCGCAATAGTTAACACACTGTACCCATCTATGATATGATAAATTGTACCCCACCCATGAGGTACAATGAGCCAAGGCGCAATTTTTTTTCGATCCCATTATTTTAGTATTTTTAATCTTTTTGCAAAAACCATGGGAGCTTCATTGTACGCCCAAAGGTCTATAAAATCGGTTTTTTTTCTAATCAGACTACCTTGATTAGAGTAAAAATTCGTTAGAAAAAACGTGACACACAGTACCCCACCTTCCCCTACTCCAATTGTGTTTTTTTTTTGCCACTAAAGGTACCACAAAAAAAGACACCATAAGATCTTAGGGCGTACGATATAGTCGCAATCGCCCTATAATTTTGACGTGCCACGAGTTGCTCGATCGTCGATCCAGGCGCGCGCGCAGGGTGCATTGTTCCGCAAGGATCGCCCCGTGGATTACGACAATTTCCCGGAAGAACGCGCTTGTCGGTGCTGCGGCAATATAAACGTAGTCGAGTGCAACGAAGGGTTCGAGGAATCACGCGTCGCGTTCGCAATGGTCCCGCGCCCGCGAGCCATCCAGGAATGGTCGAAGATGGTCGGGTATCGGGGTTGGTTAGCCAGAGGTATAAGGCTCCCGCATCAAGCAAAGCGGCATAAAAGCAACGAGAGAAAAGTCCCGATTGCCGACACAGCGTGGGTGAGCTGTCCTCCGGTTTCCTTATACGGCCCAATCGTACCGGCTAATGCATTCGCGTGTATATAAATGCACCCTCCCCCTCCCCCCTTTCCAGCCACTGTCTTTTCAATCAAGCTACCCGGCGCAAGTCCAGTTGCAAGTTTCCTACTCGCTTTCTTTCTCGCGTCCTCAATTGGATGGTCATTCGTCACCGTCCCGTCTCATTCGTTGACGAGAATCGGAAGAACGCGATGGATGCGGCTATTATCAAAGAACGGATAATTATTTGCGAATTGGCAGTGACTACGTGGGGATAGTCAAAATTTGAAAATGGAGCCTCTCACTGCAAATCCAAGTGTGTTGTTTTAAGGTACTAGTCTCGCCACAGTCACTTTGGAAAGTTTATTCTTTTTAACCCAAAAAAAAAAATCTTTGCTCTATTTTTAAAAATTCATCCAAAATTTTGGAAAATCCAGCTGGTGGGACCTGGTTTCCGGAGACCCCTAAAAAAAAAAAGTGTCCTCGTGGTGGTCAGGATAACGCATGATAGCTTTATCTGGAATTAAAAAACCAAATTTTTTCTGTTAGTAGATAAGTGTAGCTCGTGATTGAACGAAGGATTTAAAAAAAAATTGAAATTTGAATTTTTGTCAGAGTTGTATGCAAAATAATTGTAGCAAATATAGTTCAATTTGTTTCAAGTGTTTCATCAAGACAACACCAGGCCGCACACATCTTTAACGACGCGCCAGAAGCTCCGAGAACTTGGATGGGAGGTTCTATCGCACCCGCCGTATAGTCCAGACCTGGCACCAAGCGATTATCACCTTTTCAAGCATTTGCAAAATTTTCTTGATGGTACAAAACTGGCCTCAAGAGGGGCTTGTGAAAATGAGCTGGTCAAGTTTTTTACCAGTGACAAAAGTTATCGAACAAAACGGCGCATATTTGATCTAAATCGGATAATCCTAACTATGTTAATTTCATCGTCGAAATAAAGCGAAAAAAACGCTCAGAACCTTTAATTCATCTAATATTTCGAAATACACATCAAATGTGTTTGAGTTATCTATAACCCACATGAGTGCGTGTTTTCAATTTGTGTATGGTATTTGCACATGTTAATTCCTAAAATCAAATACCTTACGTCCCATGCAGAAATATTGTCATGGATACAGTCCGATTCGGACTAGGATCCTGGTTTCTCAATTGGTCGGACATCAGATCGGTTCCGGGAGCGAAATGTAACGCTCGCAAATTGGATTCCGGCCAGGATCTGAATCCGGAACTATTGAGGACTCTAGTCAGAATCCAAATAGAAACTTTGCACAGGATCCTGGCCAGAATCCCAAATTTCTAGAACAAGATCTAGTTCGATATCGAATCGGATCCTAGGGATGAATGTAAAAATCTCCAGGAGATACTGATCTGTATCAACTGGAGACGCTGGACGTTTTCTGAAATCATTTATTCAAGGATCTGAAAAAGATTAGGTAGAAAAATGGTGCTACAGTACAACTGTCAAAACTTATATATTTTAATAACAGAATTTCGAATAAAATTCTTTACATTTAATTAAAAAATTCGAAAGAAACAATATATAGACCTTGAAAGACTTATATTTCTTGGAGAAAAGTCATATAGGTTATTTATTCTAAGTTATTGTATTTAAATTAAATGGAGATCGTTCGAACTCAGAAAGTATGTATTTAATTTTTTAAGAAAAATGTATTTGATACGTATTTCAAATTCTTGCTACCACATCTCGGCCTTGTGCTACGCAGTGGGCGTCATCTGGATTCCGTTGAAAATACCCCTTCTAGGGAATCCGTATCATATACCGATCGGAATCTGATCGGAACTTAGGTATATCTAACAAATTTCTTCACGGGGTGTAACAAATAACACGCACACAGATTTGCAGTGCTTTCGCGCGTAAACAGCGTGGACGTTTTTCGATTGATCCGTGAACTTTGCCACGAGATAACTTTGCACGTTGTATCGGCAAGTGACCGCTGTGATCGGAGTCTTTGTTGATTCGTTCGAACGGATATAAGAAAGTCAAGATACGGGAATGAAACCAGTGTAGGGTTGTCTTACCGGAATAGCAGTGCAAAGTGGTACAGAGGAAATGTAATATATACGTGAATCGAGCGAAAAGATTTAGTACAGGTATCGGCAATGAAGACCCTCGTAACGGGTCTCGCTTTGATGACGATTGCTCGCCTCGTCGTCGCCGACGATATATTTCCGACTGTCAACACAACTCTCGGTACTATCAGAGGCTACTGGCAACTGTCTCGGGATGGAAGACAATTCCAAGCCTACGAGGGAATACCCTACGCACAGCCGCCGGTTGGCAAACTCCGATTTGAGGTATCACGTTCATGAGGTTTTTAGCCGAGGATATTAGAAGAGACTCGCCTGAATAGTCCCTAAGAATTGCACCACCTTCAACCGGTCGCAATGAGCAAGGAGCCCAAACAACAGGTCGATTTTTGATATTTTTTTTACTGATGAGACTATTGAGATTACGAGGTCGGGATTTTACATACAATTAGTACGTAATTTTGTCAAGTTTAGGTTCTTTTTTTTATTGAAAAATATTAATAAACAATGAAGTCATAATTATTTGATCAAAATGCCGCCCGTGCTGCAGGGCCAATCGCTGTTGGTGGTTCTGGCAACTAGGATAATCTGAAGTAAAAAATAAAAAATGTACTTTTAGTATAATAACGAATCGTTCGTAGGACCGAATAATTTATGGAAATTTTATAAATTACGAAAATGGCTAGCTGTAGAAAAAAATCGATTTTCAATTTTAAAAAAATCAAGTTTACTCATTTGGTATCCTGATAGCATAGTGGCAGTGTGCTATAGTATAAGCAGAAGATAGATAGGTAGGTCGTAGGTTCGATTCCACGTGTAGGCGAAGTATTTTCTTCGAAAGAAATCATTTCAGGAAATCAGCGAATAACGAATTATGATAAAAATCATTGAGGTAGAACTCTTGATTGAGTATTTTACATTCATTTTAGATTTACGAAATATTCTATACATTTTGTAGACGTACCACACAATATGGTGAAAATCACTATAAACATCGTTGCAAATCACAAGCAACATTTTTACCAATGTATATATATATATTTTCGTCCTGTTCACTATTAGGATGTTGGGAGAGTTATTTTTTTGATAGTGTAAGGAAATATCCATTTATGAAAACCTACCATATTATATAACGTTGAACGACCAACGTATGCTTGTAATATTGTTGGTTGCGGTTAACATGTGTGGATAATTAACAGAATTGCGAAAATATCAATAAGCAGTAAAGGAAAGAAAGGTAATTTGGAATACCATTTTGTTTTAGGCGTGCGACTTTTTTCTGTAAGGAGTAAACAAATAAAACCTTCATGAAATTGAAGCAATATTCATATACTATCAATCTGTAAACTATGAAAAATAACTAAACGTCGCTACTGGGTACAATTTTAGTTTGAACGCAAAATTGCACAATTCCTTTTTCGAGATGGGGTGCATGAATTTTGGCATAGGAGTATTTCAAAAAATATATAATATATATAAAATATACATATTGAAAAATAAAATATATTTAACAACATAATCATATGGAAATTCAACGATTTGTACTCAATAAACACGTACCTCGAAAGTTTTCAAGAACAGTCCTTCACAATTCGAGCTCTGTTCGCCATCTTAAGGCGGGCAACCACTTTAGGAGACCGAAAATTAGATGATTTTTTGTATTTTTTTTATTGTGAAAAAAAAACGGAAATTTCCGCAACTCTGACAATAATTTATTCATATTTTCATACATCTCTGGTAATTTTTTCAAGTTATTTCATGCATTAATTAAGGTGTAATTCGCCGTGTGCCTTGACGTGTCCTCATCGTTGTTGTCGATTTGCGGGAATTGTGCCGCCCGCAATTCACATCTGAAGTAGTCCAACAAATTTGTATACATTCTTGAGATGTTTTTTAAGAACATGAAACTAAATTTTGAAAAAAAAATGGAGAATTGAATGTTGGAACGTGTTTGAAAAAAAATGATCGATTTTTAGCATTTTTTTCCCGGCATTTTGCAATATTAAATATGTTTTAAACAATCTAATCTTTCCAACTTTAGGTTCATGTTTTATTAAATTATATTATTTAAACGTGTTCCAAATTTGAAGATGATCCATCAATTAGTTTTTGAGTTATGATTCCCGCAAATTGAAAAAAAGTCGTTTCGAGAAAAAACGTTTAAAGTTTCAGAAACGAGAAACTCAAAGTCAAATGTGTTTAATCAAATGATAAAGTGTCTTACCGATTAATCAGCAATTCCAGCACCATACAGCAGTCCTTCCTCTTCCTCAGGCAACTCATTTGAAGCTTGCATTTCCTCTTTACGAGCTTTTCGAGCTTCTTTTGTCTCCAATAAACTTTTTCTATTTTGCTGAGCCACGCGCATCTGATCCATTTTCTCGGCATATCCGTAGCTCTGCCTGCCAACTACGATTTGTAGTTCATTCATAACCATGAGTAGGACTGAATTTCCTTCATTGAATAAAATAGCAGCAAGAAATGCCGCTACCTCGATTATTTTGTACCCAGAATGGAGATGTTTTGGAGCTAATCGCCAAACGGTCGAGTTTGGGTTTGTTTGGGTTATGAAAACCCAAACAAACAAACAAACCCAAACAAACTACCTAACTGAGCGCTCGGGGATACCTGAGCGCGCTTGGGAGTCGAGCGGAGAGTCTTTATTATTTATATACATACCGTTAGAAGGAATCCGAATATCGTTTTAAAATTTTCAGGGTGTATTCTAAGATATTTTATTAACGATTTATGAAGTTAAAAAAAATGATTTTTTGAAGCATCTAAAGTGGTTGCCCGCTTTAAAAAGGCGCGGACGCACCGTGTAAATATATGGACAAGTGACGTCGTCTTTTAACATTTCAGGGCCATAATAAAACCGATATGGGACTACTAGTTTTCGTGAAACCCTGCTATACCAAATTACCAACAGTATTATAAATATCATCTTCCTTTCCTTAACTATATTTTGGGCAGTAACCATGACTATAAAGTATTGTTCCCCCTCCCAGGGTAATATAAAATATGGCTAAAGATAACATAGATTTTTCTCAGTGTACCAGACTTTTCCCAAATCGTACCTATGAACCACCATTTGCCTGCGCGAGAAAGCAAGGACCGAATCCCCGTAAAGAAAAAAAAAAAAAAATTTGCCGCACGATAAAGCCGGTTTTGAGAAAAAGGGTCGAGGAATTTTCACACGACGGGGCGGAACAAACGAACGAACGAACGGACAAACGAAACGGAATTTCAACGTTACATTTCGAGACGAGACCTACATGCTCGCTGTCGCGATCAAACACGAGCGCGGGTGTTTGCAGCCTCCGGAACGGATGGGCCCGTGGATCGGGGAACTGCCAGCGACCAAACCTGGCCCCATGTGTCTACAATACTTGCACATAACGAAGAATCCCGATGACAGAGTAACGGGCACCGAGGACTGTCTCTATCTGAACGTCTACACGCCCGTCGAGGACTCGACGATCGTCGTGTCTCGTCTTCCAGTCATCGTTTCCATCCACAGCGGCGCTTTCCAATTCGGCGACGGGGCCAGCCACCGTCCGCACTATCTCATGAACCAAGACGTTCTTTTGGTCACGTTCAACTATCGCCTTGGACCCCTTGGTACGAACAAATTCTACGCGAGCGCACCCTCATCGCTGATTATCGTCGGTTTCATGTTGAACAATTAAAAAAATATAAGGAATTTTTGGATAACTTAGGCTTTCTGAGTACCGAAGACTCGATAGTACCGGGAAATATGGGGCTTAAGGATCAGAGTATGGCGCTTGCTTGGGTAGCCGAGAATATCGAGTCGTTCGGCGGTGATCGGAATCGTGTGACTCTCATCGGACTGAGCGCGGGTGCGGCAAGCGTTCACTATCACTATCTCTCCCCCATGAGTCGGGGATTCTTCCATCGTGAGTATTACTGCCTTTTTCTGGGAAAAAAAAAACGACAGCGGTAGGATAGACTTGTCTGAATCCGCACATTCTAAAGAATTTTGTTTGGGTTTGTTGGCCTTTAAAGACTCTGCATAAAGGGCACAAAAAACAGGTCGATTTTAAAGATTTTTTTTTCCAATGAGAGTATTGGGGCGAGGGAGTCAAGATTTTATAGACAATTAACACATAGTCTTGACAAGTTTGACTTCTTTTTTTATTGAAAAATATTGATAAACATTGAAGTCATGAATATTTTAACAAAATGCCAACCGTGCTGCATGGCCAATCAGTATTGGTCGTTCTGTCAACTAGAGTAATCTGAAGTGAAAAATAAAAAATGTACCTTCAGTATTATAATGGAACTTTTGTATGAATGGATAGTTTTGTCAAATTTTGGAAATTACGAAAATGACACGTTGGAGAAAAGAAAAAATTCGTTTCCCAACAAAAAAACTCTAATAGTTTTTTTATTAACAAATGGATAAACATATTTTTGAAAAACCTTCGGTCATGCGATTAAAAATGTTATAAACCTTACTCCGGCTGAATGTGAAGTGAATCGGACGAATAGATTTTGAGACAAGACTCACACCATTCTATGTATAGTTTATAGAGATAAATGCAGAAGAAAAACGAGTAAATCGCAGCGGTGCGATCTGACCCTTCAAAAAAACCGTCATAACTCGGTCAATTTTCGAGATTTTTACAGAATCCTTGTTACAAATTGATATTAAGATCCTAGGCTATAAAACTATGCAATAAAAAGCAAATTTATGGAATTTCAAGCTTATCCAGACCTCTGGAAAGTAGTGCACTAAGTTCATTTTCATTTTGCTGAACATATCAATTATCAGATATACTCATGACCAAACATCAGTGACTAAAATTTCAGTGAAAAATCATAAAAATACGCTCCTAAAAAGCCACGTAGAAGCAGCAGTTTGCATAATTCTTGCCTTGCAATGAAAATCGTATTTTTTTATTATTTTAAGCTCATCCAGACCCCTTAAACCCAAACAAAAAGATTAGTGCTATTAATTGATATATTCCTTTTTTCTCGTACAACAAGCACGCGACATTAACAAAAGCATAGACAAACAAAAAAACAAACGAAAAAAAAAACCGAATTAGGGTAGACTCCTCTAAATCGTACACCCTAAGGACTTTTTTTTTATTTGCACGTCTTTCATCACAAACAAAAACAATGTGTCATTAAAATATTACTAATTATTATCAAAATCCATGCCTTCCTGCAAAATAAATAAGTAGCCTTTTGTACGAACTCAAGAATAAAATTAGTTAACGCGTGATACGCGGATCTTGATACGATTTAGGCGGAGGTACAATTTGGGCAAGTCTACCCGATATAATGTAGAATATAAAGTGGAAAAGATTATTGAGGTATATGACGCAACAATTGTTTCGTACATGTGCGTGTGACAGGTGGCATGTCCATCAGTGGAACGGCACTGGATTGTTGGACGCAGACGGAAGCGTCTCTCGAAAAGGCCAAGAAGCTGGGAGCCCTAATGGGCTGTCCGAATAGTAATAACAAAGACTTGGTTACTTGTCTAAAAACACGTCCCGCCAAGAGTATACTGGAGACCGAACGAGAATTTATGGTGAGGCATCGCGTACCGTTAGCGCGTGTAAAGATGCCTGTCCACGTGAGAGTAAGACTCTCCGAGAGTCGCTCTCGAGGGCTGTACTCACCAGTGGACACGCTCCTAAGAGTAACTCGCAGACAGTACCGTCAGACTTGTCGATAATAGACTCGTGAGAGCTGCTCTCAAGTGGTAAAGTTGAAACATGCTATCTGATAGTTACTCGTAAAAGTTTGAACCCAGTTTTTATTGCGACGGTCCCGTGCAGAAATATTTTCATGGATACAGTCCGATTCGGACTAGGATCTTGGTTTCTCAATCGGGATTAAATCGGATATCGGATTCGGGAGCGAAATGTAACGCTCGCAAATCGAATTCCAGCCAAAATCCTAATCCGGAGCTATTAAAGACTCTAGGCAGAATCCAAATAAATGCATAGGATCCAGGCTAGAATCCCGAACTTCTGGAACAAGATCTAGTTCGATATCGAATCGGATCCCACGGATGAATATAAAAATCACCAGAATATACCGATCCGTATCAGCTGGAGACGCTGGACGTTTTCTGAAATCGTTTATTCAAGGATCTGAAAAACGATTAGGTAAAAATTGGTGCTACAGTATAACTGGCAATACTTATATATTTTAATAACAGAATTTCGAACAAAATTCTTTACATTTAATTAAAAAATTCGAAAAAACAATATATAGACCTTGAAAGACTTATATTTCCTGGAGAAAAGTGATATAGGTTATTTATTTTAAGTAATTATACTTAAATTAAATGGAGATCGTTCGAACTAAGAAAATATGTATTTAATTTGCTAAGAAAAATGTATTTAATACGTATTTGAAATACGTATTTCAAATTCTTGCCACCACGTCTCCGCCTTGTGCTACGTAGTGGGCGCCATCTGGATTCCGATGAGAATACCCCTTCTAGGGAATCCGTATCATATCCCGATCGGGATCCGATCGGAACTTAGGTATCCTTAAGAAATTTCTGCACGGTTATCTGAACTGCTCGCGAGAGTGAAACTCGCGGAAACATACTCTCACCTGAAGACCGTCGTGAGAGTACTCTCGAGAGCAACTCTTAGAATTTACTCAAAGGGGGACAGGCACCTTAAGGCCTTAGGCCACTCTAGAGGCGAAAAAAGGTCATATTTTGTGATTTTTTTTCGGCGAAACCATAAAATAAATTGGAATTACAAAATGGGGGTTTTATTATACACGTAATTGACTATACAAAATTATTTTTTCACAGCGATACATGTCAAAATGGCGACTGTGCAGTATTTTTCCGATGACGCCTTTATTTCTGGACGGTTAACGGCCGGACCAACACCTCCTATAATTTTTTGCGTTATGATGAGACATTAAAGTTTTTTCGATTATATATGAAAATAGCTATAGAAGTACGTAGGATTTTTT
Organism: Ophion ventricosus; assembly: GCA_963932345.1. NCBI lineage: Eukaryota > Metazoa > Arthropoda > Insecta > Hymenoptera > Ichneumonidae > Ophion > Ophion ventricosus. The sequence continues at coordinate 28,151,532 of OZ010715.1, read as the reverse complement.
GATGTATTGCTTTTGTCAAAATAGCGCATTTCTAAAACAAAAATTATAAAGGGCCATGAGAAAATCGTCAGAAAATTATTTATAAAAAAGGAAATAAGCAATATAATTTTAAAATCCTCCGTACTGCCTCAGGAAATGTAATTCTAAATATACAGTTAAAATTTCAAGTGAATCGGTTGAAATTTGTTTGAGTCATGAGTCCAGCCGACTTGAAAAATGTAGTTTTGAGATAAACGCGTTTAAAGTTGGCAGAAAGTCACGACATGAATCAAGAGGGGTTGCGCTAGAATTCGAATATCGAGTACTTAGAGATTTTTCACACTCATAATCTTTTTGAATATGATTTCATAGGTACTAAAGTACATTTTTAACAACAAAAAGAAATCGATTTTTGGAAAATCCTAAAGTGACCTAAGGCCTTAAGTCCTTATATACCTTTGTATGATCAGAAAACCAGACGTTTTTGGGATTTCTTTTCTAATATTAACGAAGCAATCAAGATGAGATTTGGAGGGTTTATTTTACATACCTTTAGGTAATCAAAACAATTTTTAATTTTCCAAAAAAAAATACAAAATTTTGTCCCAAAGGTCGATAGAAAGAGAACGCCTTTTTTATTAGGCCCACGAGCTGGTTCGTCAAAGATGTACATGCGCACCTAGAACGGAAAATAAATTAAAAAATTGTAATCTACATTAGTTTTGCCAGCGAAGTACACACGATTATTACAAATCATTGATTTTTACAAACTTGACACTGTTTCGAAAAAAAGTCACCTTTCCGACTAAAAAAAAACGACCTTAAGGTATATAAGGCCTTAACGCTCCATCGACGATATCTCGTCTCTCTCTCTCTCTCACTCTCTCTCTCTCTTACTCTCTCTGTATTCGTTAAACGACAGGGCTGGTTGTACAACCCCTTCACACCTTTCGGCCCAGTAGTCGAGACCGATTCGGCCAATCCTTTTTTGGACGCGTCACCGATCGACGTGATCGATCGAGGGGATGCTGCCGATCTCCCATGGATCACCAGTGTCGTCTCCGAGGAGGGCCTCTATCCCGCAGCCGAATTCATCGCCGACGAACGACTCCTCCAAGATCTGAACGACAATTGGGAATTGATAGCACCCCATCTACTCGATTATAATTATACGATCGCGAAAACGGAACACGCCAGAGTCGCGCGTAAGATAAGAGAGCATTATCTGGGTGACAAGCCGATCAATCGAGCCACCACGGCAGCTCTGGTACACATGATCGGTGATCGTCAATTCGTGGTCGACGGGGAAAAGGCTGCGAGGCATCAGGCCCTGGCGAACAAGAGCCCCGTTAGATTCTACCTTTTCGATTATCGGGGACAGCATAGTCTCAGTGACATGTTCATCGACACGAAGGAAGACTATGGTAAGTCCTACTTACCGATTTACAGCAGACTTGCCGGAATCGAACGCCCCGAAAACTTTTTGTCCTATTTTCAATACCGCAATCATTGTGGAAGAAAAGCATTAGTGTTATCAGTTAACGTATACTTACTTTTCATGGAGGAAATGAACGCAAAATGAACAAATTGTTGACACACGCGCATTTTAGAAGAAAAAAAAACATTCGATTCGATCGAATATTTTTTTTTTAATATTTAAGATTAGCTTGCTAAGACGAAGCTCATTATCTAAGGCTGCTTAGTGCATCTCTACACCTTCTAAGGAACATCTTAGTTCAATCTTTGACCGCCCCCCCCCCCCCCTCGCCCTTAAACCTTCAACTAAGATTCATCGGGTTCAATTTATAATGCCAAAATTAATTTAAATAGGATCTATTTAAATCAAAAAGGTTTGTTTTATTAGTTCAAGCTATCCTTTTTAATTATTATATATATTCAAATTAAATAGATAAAGATAAAACACGATAATCGCATGAATAAGAGAAAAAAGAGGTTCATGACATAAAAGTGCGGTGAAAAAAAGTTAATTTTTTTTTTCACTAACAAAGCTGATATTTGGAAAAAAAGGTATCATCGTGCCTTTTATTAACAGGGGCGACTATTTGTGTATAGAAAGACTTTCCTCAACTGCAAAATGTTACAACAGCCTTCTAATGAAAACAAAGCCATGAGATTTTTGAGAGACTGAATCATGTACCATTTTTACGTCTGTTTCTTTTGTCTTACACCACCAGATGAAATCTAATCACAGGTTTATTAGGAATCAATAAAATATTTTGTTATTAAACTATATTAGTATAGATCTTGATTTTAATAAATAAATAATTTAAAATAAATAATTTTAATAATGGAATGCAATAGGGAAAATTTAATTTCACGTAAAATCTAGTTAATTCAAATTTTTAAAACTCAAATATATGCATCTAGTTAATATCAAAAGAATGTTGTTGTTAGTATAGGGGCCGAGGATTAATGTATACACCTGATAGTTTTCAATGCTTTATCGCATATATGAGTTTCAACAAAATCGAAGGCACAAACTTAAGATATTACTGGACGGACCATCGGGCAAAAAGTTAGTTCGAAATGGGCTAATTGTGGATTTACAAGTCTAGATCGTGTCGTACATGCTCATCCTTACAAATCACTAATTTAATAATAAATCAACACTTAGAAATGTTAATTTTCCACTTTTAATAATAATTGAAGTCAAGTTCGACGATATTGACGTGTGCCCGAGTGAGGTTTTGTCAGTGACTGTACATCCGTTTCAACTGTCCAACAAAAAAATGTATCAATTTTTAAATTTAATTAGTACCTTCAGATAATCTTATTATTATCAATAATTACCCAAAAACTCAATATATATCGAGTTTTCCAATGATTGCTATTCATCGTTAAAAAAAGGCAATACGCTTCATTACTTTAATTAATTTCTCAACAATTACTCAGTCGATTTATTTAAAACTTAGCATAATCAATGGCTTGATCCTAAATCTTGATGATATATCATCAGAATTTACGGAGATTTAGTTCCATTCGTTTCGCAACCATTAACGTCTACAGAAGCTGTTTTCCCATAAGCGACCGTGTTCAATTCATATGTTTATGACTACTAAATTATTCAGTGAAAAATTCTAAAGTAATTCATGTATTATTATTTTGTCGAGAACTATCATTCCTCAAATTTTCAAGAATTTTGGCAACTTTTTAATATCTATCCAGTAATACCTTAAGTGATGTTCCTCGTGAGTACGTATTTAGAGCTAGGTCCGATTTACTCGAGTCTACCGTAAATATAGCCGCGCCGCGGTATTTCCATACGGAGCATGTGAAAATTAGCGTCCGTTCTTCGCGCCTCGTCGCAGGTGTCTCCCACGCTGACGACTTCGCTTACGTCTTTGCCGACTGGATCGCGCCGCTCGAGGACGAAAAGGATCATCAGATGAGCCGGATGCTGGTGAACATGTGGACCTCTTACGCTGCAACAGGGTGAGACTCCGCTCACAGCATCTCTGCTCAGCTGTGTTAAAATTGTCTCTCTCTCTCATCCATGGCCGTTTTTTCAGACTTCCACGGGTGGGCCTCGAGTGGCCTCGCGTCAACGGGTCCCAGGAGGCACTCGAATACCTGCGGATCTCGGGACCGGGTAAGGCTATTCGCGTTGAGAGCAACGCTAATCTCGGGGCCAAGGACTTTTGGAACGGCATTGACTTCGACGAGAACAAGCCATCCCGGAATTCCGGTAAAACGAGGCGCGACGAATTTTAAGCCACGCGCAAACGCGACCAACATTTAAGAATAAACATTTATCGATCCCGTGTGTATATAGTAACGCGGCGTGATGAAGGCGACCGACAAGTGTCTAGCTCCAACGCGAGGAAACATCCGACTCGCAATGACCACACGACCTGTCAAATTTGAATTAACCCCGCTCGGTCTTTAACGAATGATCAGTTTCTCACGTATCTTCAATTATTATGTTCGGCTTTGTTTGGGTTTGCAATACTCCAATTTATATATATATATATGTCGAAGTAACCTTGGAGAAATTGTTATAGGGATGAAATTGGATTCCCATACTTGTCAAATGTATATCTTAAAAATCGATTTGTATCACATCGCTGAAAATCCACTGTAAAATGTAAAGTAGTGTGTAAAGGTCATCCTTTACACTCAATAATAAACAAAAATGATTGAGCCGTAATATCGATTTGCAAAGCGAGTCTGCATGGTCGTTAGTGTTTATAGGGAAAAAAAAAATTGCGGAAAAAGAAATCACTTGTTTTCCAGATTGCAGAAGAAAAAAGGATTACTTGTTTTCCAGATTGCAGAGAAAAAGAATCACTTGATTCCCAGATTATCGAGCAGGATCCGATACGATTCTCGACGGCTTCCATCCCATTCTGCACGTTGAATTTTTCAAACACAATAAAGGGTGTTTCAAAATGACCTGACATTTTAATTTATTAATAAAACGTATTATTTATTTCAAAAGTACGACTATTTTTATTTTAACATGAGGTAAAACATGGAGTTTTTGTGTGGATGTGTGCGCATGGTTTGCTGGCTGCAGTTCTTTGTATCAATTGGATCATGTAAGCATGCATATGCAGATCTTTCGTCAAAATTCGCTGCGCAGAGCATTTTGAAATGTTCAATTGCTGAGCACGATGGCGAATCGAGGTGGAAGGACTTTCGTCAACGCTCGTACTCACTGCGGCTATGGTTTCATTCGACCGATCGGTACGAGGACGGCCACTATACAGAATAAGTAGATCTTAAAAAAGTATAAAACACACATCCGAGTAGACGGCGTTTATCGGGGAACAGTGCAGAATCCAGTTGGACCCCAATGAGAATTCCCTATGTGCGGTGTCCCTGACAAATCTCTATATAGATATGGTTGCATCTTGGGACTTCCCGATTTTGTGCACGGGATCACGAAAGTATTTTTTTTTTTTTGATAGATCCAACCAATTCCGATTGAGAATTTCAAATATTAGATGAAGTAAAAAGTTCTGAGCGTTTTTTCGCTTTATTTCTACGATGAAATTAACACAGTTGGGATTATCCGATTTAGATAAAATATGCGCCGTTTTGTTCGATAACTTTTGCCCATTTTGAAGGCAATTTCATAATTCCGCGATTGAAGAAGTCCTCGTCCCTATTGGTAAAAAACTTGACCAGCTCATTTTCACAAGCCTCTCTTGAGGCCAGTTTGTACCATCAAGAAAATTTTGTAAATGCTTGAAAAAGTGATAATCGCTTGGTGCCAGGTCTGGACCATACAGCGGGTGCGATGGAACCTCCCATCCAAGCTCTCGGAGCTTCTGGCGCGTCGTTAAAGATGTGTGCGGCCTGGCGTAGTCTTGATGGAACACAACACCCTTCCTACTGGCCAATTCTGGTCACTTCTGGTCGATCGCCTGCTTCAATCTGGTCAGTTGTTGACAGTAGAGGTCCGAATTGAGTGTTTGGCCCGATGAGAGCAGCTCATAGTGGATGATTGCCTTCCAATCCCACCAAAAACACAGCAAAACCTTCTTGGCCGTTAATCCGAGCTTGGCGATCGTTTGGGCCGGCTCACCGCGATTGGACCACGATCTTTTTCGGCTGTTCTTCTCGTATGTGACCGATTTTTTATCGCCAGTCACCATCCGCTTAAAAAATGGGTCGATTTCATTACGTTTCAGCAATGAATCGCAGGCATCAATTCGGTCCAGAAGGTTCTTTTGCGTCAATTCGTGTGGCACCCATACATCGAGCTTCTTCTTGAGACCAGCCTTATGCAAATGGTTCCAAACGGTTTTCTGGCTAATCTTCAGTTCCTGGGCAATGGAATAAGTGCTCACATGCCGGTTCGACTCGACGATTTCCATGATTTTATCGACATTTTCGACGATTGGCCTACCAGAGTGTGCCTCATCTTCGACGTCCATATTACCAGAACGGAATCGTTGGAACCACCGCTTTGCTGTTGCATTCGATACTGTATTGGGTCCATAAACAGCACAAATTTTTTTGGCCGCCTGCTCCGCCTTTTCACCTTGGTCGTAGTGGTACTGAAGAATGTATCGAATTTTCTCTTTTTTTACCTCCATTTTGGAACGCTGTCACACACAACTGGCTTTACCAAACACAAAAGTGTCAAAGAACTTGTTGTTAAGCGTAATGTCACCTTTAAATCGCCGTATAGTATTACCCGATACGATGTATACATCGTGAGATATGGCTCACTAAAGACATCTAGCGGAAAACGCTCAGAACTTTTTACTTCACCCAATATTATAAAAACATTTCAAATGACACCAATCGGGAAATAGCTCAGAATCCACTTGGATTCCAATGTGGACTCCCCACGTGCAGCTTCTTCCGTGCAGAAATTTCCTAGGGATATCTAAGTTTCGATCAGATCCCGAACGGGAGATGATAGGGATTCCCTAGAAGGGGTATCCTCATCGGAATCCAAATGGCACCCACTACGAAGCTCAAGGTGGAGACGTTGTGGGAAGATTTTGAAATACATATTAAATACATTTTTCTTAGAAAATTAAATACATATTTTCTTAGTTCGAACGATCTTCATTTCATGTAAATATAATTACTTGGAATAAATAACCTACATCACTTTTCTCCAGGAAATATAAGTCTTTCAAGGCCTATATATTGTTTTTTTCGAAAAATCTTATTAAATGTAAAGAATTGTGTTTGAAATTCTGTGATTAAAATATATAAGTTTTGACAATTATACTGTAGCACCAATCTTTATCTAATCTTTTTTCAGATCCTTGAATAAATGATTTCAGAAAACGTCCAGCATCTCCATCTGATCCGGATCGGTATCTCCTGATGATTTTTACATTCATCCCTGGGATCCGATTCGATATCGAACTAGATCTTGTTCTAGAAGTTCGGCATTCTATCCTCCTATGCAAAGTTTCTATTTAGATTCTGACTAGAGTCCTTAATAGTTCCGGATTAGGATCCTGGCTGGAATCCAAATTGCGAGCGTTACATTCCGCTCCGGGATCCGAACCAACGTCCTACTGGATCCCGATTGAAAAACCAGGATCCTATTCCAGATAGGACTGTATCCAAGACAATATTTCTGCACGGGTCCTATCAAATCTCTATAGATATGTGATAGGATCTGTGGGGAATCTTCAACAAATTTCTGCATGGGTAGCTCGAGTTAGCGATAGAATCGTGGGCACGAAGGGAACCAGCAGGATTCGAAGGTTGAAAAAAAAAAAACTTTTCCCGTTATAGGCGTTCTTCATGTGGCCGGAAGAGCGCGGCCGGTGAGGAATTAAATAAATATAAAAGTGTATCTCGCGCTCTCGGTGTTGCTCGCCTCTCGACTCTTTGGCCACCGGACGAAGACACACTCGTATATAATACTACGCGATGGTAGATGGGTACAAGAGAGAAAGGGAGAGAGCGAGAGAGAGAGAGAGAGAGAGAGAGAGAGAGAGAGAGAGAGAGAGAGAGAGATTCGTGCCTGGGAAGCTCCTGGGATATGGCAATACCGGTTGCTACTGCTACCACGCGACTCTTCTCAACTCCGCGAGCATGTATATTTATAATGTACAATATAATGTAGCCGGTTGCAGTGCGCGTTGCACCGTATATGGCGTAAGAAAAGAGGGTGCGCTATCGCGGTACGGGTCCGACCATGGTGATATACCTCGAAACTCGCTGCTGTCAAAAAAAAAAAATCAAAAAAACAATAATTAACGACGCGTTGACGCGTTAAAGTTATTTGCTCACCCAATCCCCCACCAGACGAGCGCGCGCGCGCGCGCGCGCTCTACGAATGAATCATTGTTATTTTTGCTTATCGCGACTCTGTATGTACATGAGTATTAAATAATTGAAAATTGCTCCGAGATTAACGGCGCTCTACCGCGCGTATAATCGTAATTGCAGTGTATTACCGCGCGGGACCTTTCGACCATTAATTGGACGTAACAAAATAATTAATCGCGCAATATGCGCCTCGATCGATGACCATTTTCTCTCTCTCTCTCTCTCTCTCTCTCTCTCTCTCTCTCTCTCTCTCTCTCTCTCTCTCTCTGTTTCTCTCTCCACATTATCCTCGATCTTTCCACTCGTATTTCCCTCGTACTCTCCTGACGTACACCGACCGATGGAGCATCTACGGGCCGGCAAGGGGCCGAGACGGAGGGGTCAAGAAAAAAAAAAAGTACTTTGCTCGGCGCGTCCATGAGACTCGTCGAGAGCCCAGAGATGATTATCCGGTGTTGCGGGCGCGCAACTCAACTTTTCCTTCTCCTACCGTATAATCGCGAGTCATTGTGAATGACGATGAATCAGACGTTCGACCCGCGTACACCGCCTGCGCCTGTACCGCCGCATACCCGCGTATATATTCACCATATATTGTTTTTTTTTTTTTTTTTTTTTCCAATAGTCGCGCGAGATAAACATTCGCTGCGCGTCGATATTAGCCCCGGCGCTTCTTCATCGTTCGCGAACTTCTCGAACTCAGCTACTATACGAGGAAGTCGCGGGGAAGTTTGAAAAATTTGCAGGATCTCGCGGTCGGGGCAACACAGCGAGAGTCTTGTTGAAGCATCACCTTGGCGCTCGAGAAATTTGATATAACAATACATTTTTTTTTCTTTTTTCGACGCGAATATGCCATTTATAAATAGTACATTATGACACGAGGACGAAAAAAACTTTTTCTAACGAGTGTGAGTTTGCTACACGAGCCGAAAGCGAGTGTTGCAATTACACGCGATTAGAAAACGTTTTTTTCGTCGAGTATTAAACGAAAATGTTATTTTACGAGGTGTGAAAATGGGGCTTTTACGAACGCGAAGCGTGGGTAAAATGTTCATTATCGTACCGAGTGGAATAAATCATTTGTATTTGTCCCAAATTCATTATAGTTTTATAAACAAATTTATTGATAAAAAACGAATTGAAAAAATTGATAATGACCCAGATATAAAGTTGTCTAGAAGAAACCTCGTTTGAAAATCCGTGCCGAAGGTGAGAATTTGTTTTCCCTGTCAGGCATCGTCGGAAAAATGAAAAAAATAACATTTTCTGATAAAGAAAGGTAATAGCTAATGTGTAGCATAGGGGAAAAAAATAAAAAATTTGTTTTTGTAGATATGACAGCTGTTGGAAAAATAAACTCTAATTTTTACCAATATGTTGAGTTTTCAAAATTAATCAAAAATGAACGAGGCATCCAATCGAAAAAAAATCTTATGCTACGTACTAGATAATATTATAAAGAACATGTGGTATAAATTTCATCAACATCGGTTGAGTAGATTTCGAGATATTTTGTCCACCAGTTTGAAGAGGGTCCTACTGGACACGACCTATATCTCCACCATTTAACTTTTTTTCTACGAGTTTTTTTTTATTTGGTCATAAAACTATAATTTATTTGTGAAAAATAATTCTTTTATAGACTTCATAGGCGCTTACAAAAAAAATTGTATACCTATTTTTCCGAGCGCCAAGGTTGTGTAACTCCTCAAACCTCATGTAATGTACAATGAGATTTCATTTTTGAGACGAGGATTTCAAGATAGCATGTTTATTCAAAGATTTCGAGACAATTTGAAGATCAACATTTCAAGACTCAACATTTCGAAACAAGAGTTTGTATTATTTAACTAGCTGTGCCCGAGACTTCGTACGCGCAGACCACTGAAATAGGGATGTCGTTTTTTTATTGTAAATGTACTCTGAGCTTTGGACCATCCTCAAAATAAAGTGAAAAAAAATAAAAACAATAGAGAACAACAATTAAAAGTATACCTTCAGTATTTAGGTTCAGTATAATAAAGCTTCCCTGTGACAAATGTTAGCAGTAGAACCATCAGGGATATGCGCCTAAAGATGGGCCTAACACGGGAGAGACCCTCATAGAGCTGGCCCGCAAGGTGCAGCGTCTGACGTTGCGCTTTGCGGGCGTGAATTTAAAAAAACTTGAAATATACATATATTCTGATTATGTCAGCCGGTTGCAATGAAATAAAAACTATATCTTGCTTCAAGTTGAGCCCTATATTTTTCGGAAAACTCCATTCAGATTGGGTCAGTAGTTGGGGGGGGACGAAAAAAAAAAAAAATAACCTCAATGCATTCTATCACTCATCCTTCATCTACCCCTCCCCTAATTATTTATTTTTTGCTAATATTTCCAATGTACAGACACGCAAAGTTTACAGTTTTGTTATATGTATAAAAATCTAGACTATTGAGAAAGACATTGTTGGATAGGCGGTTGGGGTTCGGCTCAGATGGTCCTTCAAGTTAAGCAGCGTTGTGCATCGCTGATACTCGGAGCGGCGAATGCTTAGCCGTGCACCGGCTGTCGCATCATCCAGTGACCGGAAGGCCAATTCTTCTGAGACCTTGGTGTAGATACTTGAGTAAAACGTCTATGCACCAGAGAATCAGAAGACTATGGAGCCGTTTATAGCGATAAGGATTTCCACAGTCTACTCGTACACTCGACAAATGCGGTATAGTGTAGCTTAAGACGGGTGTGAACGTTACGAAAGTTAGGTTAGATTAGCGAAGTGTGGTTAGGGGGTAGTAGGAAAGGGTTTAATTGGGAATGGCCATATGTAAAAACCCGCAAGGGTATAAAACCTAAGGAAATAAATATATATATATATATAGTTATCACAGTTTATTTATTAGTTATTTATTTAAGATTCCATCGCTCTGATAAATAAACTCTGGTGAACATTTATATTTGTATCAATATTTAAATTTATTTATAGTCATCAGAGTTCATTTGCCACAGAGATAAAATTTTACAAAGACTTCATGACAATTTGATGACAAACGTTTTCAAGTCTATCGTGTGTTGCCTTGAATGCTATAGGCATTTATACAAATTTACGCAGGTGTGTGTATATATATGTATATATATATATATAGACTACCGGCGAAAAGTTTCCGGACAAAAATACAAAAAAGTTCCGGAACGATTTTTTATGCCATCTCGCCGATAGTTGACATAAATGAATTTAATAAACGGCATTTTGAAGGGGAGGAATTCACCTTCATTCGGTTTTTTTTTGAAAATTTTTTACTATTTTTTTTACGACTAGTACCCTTTTTCAAAAACGACAATTTTTCGCCTTTTTTTGTTCCTTTTCTGGTGGACCCCGTTTACAGTTTACCACTACGACCAAGGTGAAAAGGCGGAGCAGGGGCGCCAAAAAAATTGTGCTCTTTATGGACCCAATACAATATCGAATGCAACAGCAAAGCGGTGGTTCCAATGATTCCGTTCTGGTAATATGGACGTCGAAGATGAGGCACGCTGTGGTAGGCAAATCATCGAAAATGTCGATAAAATCATGAAAATCGTCGAGTCGGACCGGCATGTGAGCACTTATTCCATTGCCCAGGAACTGAAGATAAGCCAGAAAACCGTTTGGAACCATTTGCCTAAGGCTGGTCTCAAGAAAAAGTTCGATGTATGGGTGCCACACGAATTGACGCAAAAGAACCTTTTGGACCGAATTGATGCCTGCGATTCTTTGCTGAAACGTAACGATGTCGACCCATTTTTAAAGTGGATAGTGACTGGCGATGAAAAATGGGTCACATACGAGAAGAACAGCCGAAAAAGATCGTGGTCCAATCGCCGTGAGCCGGCCCAAACGATCGCCAAGCCCGGATTAACGACCAAGAAAGTTTTGCTGTGTGTTTGGTGGGATTGGAAGTGAATCATCCAGTATGAGCTGCTCCTATCGGGCCAAACACTAAATTCGGACCTCTACTGTTAACAACTGACCAGATTGAAGCAGGCGATCGACCAGCAGCGGCCAGAATTGGTCAATAGGAAGGGTTTTGTGTTCCATCAAGACAACGCCAGGCCGCACACATCTTTAATGACGCGCCAGAAGCTCCTAGAGCCTGGATGGGAGGTTCTATAGTCCAGACCTGGCACCAAGCGATTATCACCTTTTCAAGCATGTGCAAAATTTTCTTGATGGTACAAAACTGGCCTCCAGAGAGGCTTGTGAAAATGAGCTCGTCAAGTTTTTTACCAGGGACGAGGACTTCTTCAATCGCGCAATTATGAAATTGCCTTCAAAATGGACAAAAGTTATCGAACAAAACGGCGCATATTTGATCTAAATCGGATAATCCTAACTATGTTAATATCATCGTCGAAATAAAGCGAAAAAACGCTCAGAACTTTTTACTTCATCTAATATGTTTAGTGAGGTTGAAATATTCAATGAAAACGAACCCAAACAAAATGTTTCAAAATTTTCAGACAATTTTAAGACTCTCGGGTGTAGCTGTAATTGCCAAAGGATATATACATATGTATAAAATTAATATAAATAGGCAATCGAGGCAACACACGCGAGTCTGGAAATTTTTATCTTGAAACTGTCTCGAAATCTTTGACAAATTTGATCTCTCTGATAAACAAATATATATATGTATCTCTCTGGTAAATATATATATATATATATATATATGTGTGTATGTATGTATGTATAAATTTACCTTCATTTCCGTCAACACGTTCATTTACGTTGGGTCCGCGAAATCGGCGAACCGACTTTTAGCACGTTTTTTTTCTTTTAGTTTTATTAAAATTTATTTTCTCGATTCGTGATTATTCGGCAAAAGGAACGTGTTATTCGTTATATCGGCATTCCCCGATTCGTCGGCACAATTAGCCATATATTTCCGGGTGTTTTAGCCGAGCGACATCATCGGCATTCCGTAAATGCGCGATTATACGATTATTATTCGACGCATAGTTTCCCCGCTGATTAATCAATTTGCGCCGATAGCCTCGTTTGGAGAAACGAGTTCGGCATTTGTGTGCATATGCGCGTATGTGTGTGTGTGTGGGATTTCTCGCCGTCTCCCGGTGCAGAGAGAGAGAAAGAGAGAGAGAGAGCGAGAGAGAGAGAGAGAGAGAGAGAGAGAGAGAGAGAGAGAGAGAGAGAACGAGGATACGGGAACAAGAAGAGGATGACGAAGAGGCCTAACGGAAAAGAAACGACGATGTTGGTAATTTTTCATGGGAATGTAATCGTCAGGGAAGCAGGCAGGCGCACATACACACACAACGGAGAAGAAACCGGAGGTGCACCGTTAGCCGATGAAAAATTTTGTGCTCCACGATGAACCGCCGCCACTGCCGTCATCTTCTTCCTTGTATCTCTATTCATACGCATATATATATAGCCTTAATAAACGTTACACCGATTTCATTTGTTTCCGGTAGCGCGGGATTTCTCGCGCGCTTACCCGTCCTCGAGCGCCGTCTTCCCGCTATCGTCCCTCAACGATCTCTCACTTAATTAGCGATGCCTCGCGCGCGCGAATAAATTGCTCGCTACGCTTTTTTTTGTGCTTGTTCTTTTTTATACCTTTGTTCTCGAGTTATTCTCAGAGCGTTGAAAAATTCGTGCGGTAATTTGCTTATCGTGGCTATTTTGGAATGGAATTGGAGATCGAGATCGAAAACGTATCGCGATTCTTCTCGGTCGGATCGAAGAAGGCGGCAGGACGAAAAGGAGCCGAAGCTCGAACGACGTGCGAGACTCGCAACGGGCAGAAAGAGAGAGAGAGAGAGAGAGAGAGAGAGAGAGAGAGAGAGAGAGAGGGAGGGGGAGAGAGAGAGAGAGAGAGAGAGAGAGAGAGAGAGAGAGAGACGTTTCTCTACTTCGTGAGGGACCAAAGTCCTCTGAGATTACTGGGCTCCATTCCATAAATCGATTTCGTCAATAAATATCAAAAGATCATAAAGTGATGTGTGGGTGAGTATTGTTATTAACAGTTTAAGCCACAGAATAGATATGCAAGCAAAAGATTGAGTGGGATTAAAGTACCATCTTCATCATTATGTGATAGCGAGCAAACAGTGAGAGAGCAAGAGAGAGAGAGAGAGAGCAAGAGAGAGAGAGAGAGAGAGAGAGAGAGAGAGAGCATGATTCATAATATTTATTACGCCCCAGTGAACTCTCAGGCAAATATAAAGGTAAAAATGCAAATACGAACGAATAAACAGGAATAAAAGAAACAAATATTCGATATAAAACAAAAATGAACAACATAACACGCGATGGGACAGAATATAAAGTCGTAATAAACGATAAATGGAAAATCAAGACACGATATAAAAAATAAGTGAAAATTACTACTTAAGCTATTACTGGATGGACCGTTGGGCAAAAAATTAGTCCAAAATGAGCGAATCGTGGATTTACTATTACAAATAGCTAACTTAATGATAAATTATCACTTAGAAATGTTAGTTTTCCGGTTTTAATAATCAAGTCAAATTCGACGAGATTGGTGTGTGCTTGACTGAGATTTTGTCAGTGACTGTACATCTCTTTCAACTGTGTAACAAAAAATGTCTCAATTTTTTAATTTAATAATACGTTCATATAATCTTATTATTATCACTAATTACCCAAAAACTCAATATAGATTGAGTTTTCCAATGATTGCTATTAACCCTTCGTGGTCACCCTGGGTAGAATCGACCCGGCGATCAATTTTTGGCGTAAATATATAATAGTTTCCAGCTTCGAATGGGACTGTATTCACCATCTTACCTGGAGTTTGAACTATTCTCATACCATAAAATTTATCCTTTTCACATGTCAGTATAAATACCTTTTTTGGAACGCGCATTATGCTACTATTTTTTCCAAAAAGTAGCATCCCTAAGGAGTATCACGTCCAAATTTTAGGTAAAAATGTTGAAAATTCACGGAACTGTGATTTTTTTTAGCGAAAAAGGGTCTTTTTTGCATTATCACCTCTTTATGACTTTTTTTAACATGTCGCCATTTTATTTGTTATAAATAAATTTTTCGTACATCGTCTAGAAAGTTCAAAGCATATTCCGTGATCTTTTTAACGACTTCGGACGGATAGTTTAGTCATAATACTTTTTTGAAAACAGACTGGGTAGAATCGACTGGAGTGTGACCACCGCAATTGAATTTGGAAGTGTGGCCACGAAGGGTTAATTCATCGTTAAAAAAGGCGATACTCCACATTACTTTAATTCATTTCTGGATAATTACTCAGTCGATTTATATGAAACTCAGCATAATCAATCGCTTGATCCTAAATTTTGATGATATAATATTTTCAGAATTTACGGCTATTCAGTTCCATTCGTTTTGCAACCATGGATGTCTGCAGAAGCTGTTTTTCCATAAGCGACCGTCTTAAATTCATATGTTAACACTACTATATTATTTTGTGCATAATTCTAAAATAATTCATGTATTATTATTCTATCAGGAACTAACATGCCTCAAGTTTTCAAAAATTTTGGCGATTTTTTAATATCCATCCAGTAATACCTTAAGATAAAGTAATCTCAAAGGATATGAGATAAAGTGTGATGGAACAAAAAAAAAACAAATTATACAGAAGTTTAAAACGGTCGTACCGAGTCGATATAAACAAAAATAAAATCATTGATCTACGATGAAATTAATAAACTTGACAAGATAGGATGAGGTGAAAGGACTATGAACAAAATTAAGGCGTTTCGCGTCCATGATATATAATAACGAAGAGAGAGCAAGGTTGAGAGACAGAGACAGAGACAGAGATTGAAAGGGAGAAGAAGAAAAAGGGAGAGAGCGAGAGAGAGAGAGAAAGAGGGAAGAAGAAAAAGCAAGGGAGCAAAAGAGAGAGAAAAAAAGGAGAGAGCAATAGAGAGAGAGAAAGAGAAAACAAGCAAGAGGGAGAGAGAAGAAGAGGAAGCAAGGGAGAGAGAGAGAGAGAGAAAGAAAGAGCAAAAAGAAGAGAGCAAGAGAGAGGAGAGAAAGAGTGAAAGGGAGAAGGACAAAGAGGGTGGATAATGGAGAGAGAGAGCAAGAGAGAGAGAGAGAGAGGAAAAAGAAGAGAGAAAGAGTGAAAGGGCGAAGGAGGGAGAGGAGGGTAAAGAGAGCGAGCAAGAGAGAAAGAGTGAAAGGGTGAAGCAGGGAGGGGAGGATAAAGAGAGCGGGCAAAAGAGAGAGAGAGAGAGAGGACGGAGAATTAATTTCGCGCAGGCAAGGGGAACGAAAGCCCCGCGAGGATGAGCAAAACTCGTCGCGGCGATGGTGCGTTCGGCGGCGGGCGCGGTGGTGGTGAGCCGGTGAACGCCGGGCGGTCAAGGTCCGTTCCGAGGTCACGATCGTTCTCCGGCATTCTCGCGTTCGCCGACACTACCATCTCCCTACTCACCCCCTCATCCCCCCCCCCTCATCGCACCCCTCGCTTCTTCAATTATTTATTACGTGTGTTTTACTTTGCTCTTACATATGGTAAATTAAATAGCGATCGGCGTCGCGGATCCCGATTATGATACATCCGTATCGTATAATAGCAGTTGTCCGTCGAGGAGATGTAAACATTTTGAAAAGAGTCGATGACGCCACCTGACTTCGCCGCGACGATTATCCGTCGCGATCTCGTCACCGTTCGCCGGATTACGCAAGATCCTCATTCTTGCGGACGAGGAATCTTCGACGCTCTCTCTCTCTCTCTCTCTCTCTCTCTCTCTCTCTCTCTCTCTCTCTCTCTCTCTCTCTCTCTCTCTCTCGCTCTCTCTAGCGATCATCGTGGATCCCGAACGAATCGCTTTCCGCGTGCGCGCACTGCGTCTCGTTTTTTCATATTTATTTTTTTGTGATACCGTCTCTGTATCGTACGAGCGCGCACGATTGGTCGGTGAACGATCGAGATGAGTAAAATCTCATCGGGTAGAGGGTACTCGACCTCTAACGCGAGGTCATACACTGGGCCCCTGTGGAAAGGCACGCAATTTTCGTAATTTGGAGAGAGAGAGAGAGAGAGAGAGAGAGAGAGAGAGAGAGAGAGAGAGAGAGAGAGAGAACATTTACCCTTGATTCCCTCACTTTGCGACGAGAAGACCTCCGTACAGGGTGAGTCACGAGAAGCAAGACGACCGAGGATACTATGGATCAAATGATAGGGTAAGGTGGTATAGGAGTACTCACCTATGCTTCAAAGCGAGGGAAAAAACAAACAGATACATTTTACGAATCACGTTTTCTTATTTGAAAGAATATCTAGCATTCTCATTAAATTATGAGCGACAATTAGGAATCTCAATTTTTTTAAAATAACAAACTATAAAAACTACAAAAAGGGATTTGCGAACTCTTAGACATCAGGACTTTTAAGAGTATGCACGAGGGTCGATAAGAGTACGCAAGCTTTAATCGACACATAAATCGCAAATAACGTTCACCAGATTTGTATGAGATTTGGGGAGCTGGAGAACTGGAGAACTGGAGAGCTGGAGGGCTAGAGGGTTGGAGCGCTGGAGAGCTGGAGAGAGACAGAGTTGGAGAACTGGAGAGCTGGAGGGCTAGAGGGCTGGAGAGCTGGAAAGCTGAAAAGCTGGAGAGCTGGAGAGCTGGAGAGCTGGAGAGTTCGAGAGTTCGAGAATTAGAGAGTCGTGAAGTTCGTGAAGTTCGCAAAGTTCCCAAAAATCGCAAAGTTCGTGAAGTTCTCGAAGTTCGAAGTGAGAATCGTGAAGTTCGAGAGTTCGTATCGCCGCAGAAATGTAGCTGGTGTGGATCTCTTCAGCCTCTTACGAAGACTGGCTTCAGTCGCTTCCAATGAGCGTGCTACCGCCCTTATAGATTCACCATCATTAACTTGCTTCCTTGCATTCTCAAGATCCGTAATTGACCATAGACTTCGGTCGGTAGTCCGTTTCCTTTGGGATATGCTGAATGTAAAAAAAAACAATCTTTAACAACAGTCGTATAAGAGTACGCGCGTACTCCTACACACTTAAGAATTGCGAACTCTTATACGACCTGCACATTTTTAACAAACGTGACTGTTACTGCCATTTATTGATGAGATGCGAAATTTCTTTCACTTTTAACAATAACCTTAGTAAACCGGCGTAAGAAATGAATAGTTGTTTTTGAAGAAAGTAAATTGTGTTTCGTACTTGTAATGCTGAAATTGCAGAACTTCAGAAATTGCAACCGAAACTTCAAACTTACCTGGCCTCTTCGTTTTATTCCACTTGGATTTTTAGTTGTCGCAAACACTTACCCTGTTAGACAGTCCAAACACCACAAAAGTTAGCTTCCATTCGCAAACCGTTTCGTCCGTAGCGTAACTGCGTACTCTTGTCGCCCGCGTACCACCTTACCCTACGAAATATCCCGTGCAAAAATGTGAGCCCGCATTCTCTACTTTGTGTTGGAACAGGCCCTTTCATGTAACAGACAGGAAAGATCACAAAATCGTTTTTTTACAGCTTACACTCTATGTTTGACAATTACAATGTTCTGGTCGGAATACATTGGGGGCAAGTACACTTTCACGTTAAGTATACCCGGCCAGAACATTGATAATACCCGAAAAGTAAAGCCCGACGTTAAAAACTGTGTGAAGCTGCTTTGCTTTTTGTCCCATCAAAGATATTTATAATTGATTAGGATGAAACTAATACATGTATTGTAAATTCCATCCGTTGTTATAAGAATTTTTTTCATGAATGATAATCTACGAGAATAAAAATGCTTATCATACATAAAGGGTGTCTCAAAATGACCTGACATTTTTGATTGCGCGCAATTTTTTTGTTTTACGAACACAGTGTAATAATCTTTGACAACTAGCATCAGGAAGTATTGAGGTTTGGTCATGAAGAACGATCGAGCAACGCATAGAAATAGTGAAAATGCAATGAGAAACAATGCAGTTATTGCAGACGAAGTTTCTTGCGATCGTGTTATCATCGCGCCGCGGCGATGTGAATTGGCCACCAAGATCGCGCGATTTGACGCCATAGGCCTTCTTTCTTTAGGATTTTCCGAAAGGAAAAGTGTATGCCAATGATCCACAGACCATTCCAGAGCTCAAAGAAGCAATTGGACGAACCATTAATGAAATTAGTCCACAATTATGCCAAAATGTTATTGAAAATTTCATCAAAAGAGTGAACGTTTGCAAACAGGGACGTGGCGGCTATTTATCGGATATTGTGTTCCACACATAACCTCCATGTTTGTACCTTACATTAACTCTTATTCAACACACTTCAGTGGAGAGACGTACTCGGCACACTGGGGTTATTTGCACCCCAGCGACAAAAACCGTTATTATAAATAAACTATTTAATATTTTAAGTTGAATTTTTTTTGGGACTTCTTGAAAGCTTCTTTTTTCACGTAGCGTAGGTTATATAGCCGAAAATTTGATTTGAGTATGATCAAAAAATTTAAATTGCGAAAAAAAATGAAAATCTTAAATCTATGGAATATGGTCGGGGGTGCAAACCACCCCAGTGTGCCGAATAAGGGTTAAAATAAAAATATTCGTACTTTACAAATAAATAATACTACTTATTAATAAATGAAAATGTCAGGTCATTTTGAGACACAAAAGTACAAGTAGGTTTTTTTTTATTTTTCATTTTAGACGACCCTAGTTGCCAAGCCACCTACACCGATTGGCCATACAGCAAAAGCGGCACTTTCTTCAAATAATAATAACTCTATTGCTTATTAATATTTTCCAGTTAAAAACAAAACTCAAACTTACCAAGACTACGTATCAATTGTCTGTAAAATTTTGACTTTGTCAGCCAAATACTCTCACCAGAAAAAAAAATATTCAAAATCGCCCCATTTTTTTGGGCCCTAAGCTTATGCAAACCCGTTAATTCGGATGTATCCATATTTCGTATCTTTAGGTCCATCAGAGGTATTCAGGTTTTCCGTGACTCACCCTGTACACGTTTGCGAATGCGTCCACAATTTCGGTTATGGCCTTTCGCCTCGTCGTACCACCATTAAAATTTTACGATAATTATTCATCATTCGCGAGACTATACGACGTGGAAGAGGATGACAGCGAATTTGACTAGATTTTAACGTTGGGGGTGCAAGCTCCATGAACCGGGAACACAATAATGGCCCGCTGGAAATGACGAGGCGCGCTTGGATCGTACTAGACGAGATCTCGTTCCCGTTGCCCGCGACTCTTGAATTGCGTATCGCGAATTGCGAGTCCGCATAAAATCGGGCGGAGAACCGAAGAGGATCGCAGGGGAGAAGATGCGGCCCTGCTGCTGCACACGCGCGCCAGCCCTTCATCGTCTACCATCGCTTCGTCTGCCCCTCAGCACGATGGAATTCATTTCGCGTTGCAGAGTCAACGCCCAGAAAACTTCAACGGGTCTGCATCAGCTTGGTACCAAAAAAACAGATGGATTTTCAATAGTTTTTTCTGTTGAGAGTATTGGGACAACAAGGTCGGGATTTGGAATACGAAATCCCGTCCTTGTGTTTTTTTTATCAAAAAATATTGATAAACAATTAAGTTATTATTATTCAAAGAAAGTACCGTCGACGCTGCAGAGCCAATCGGTGTAGGTGATTTTGGCAACTAGAATTATCTGAAATGACAAATAAAAAAATGTACTTTTAGTATAATAATTAAACTTCTGTACGACCGGATATTTTTTTGAAATTTTGAACATTACGAAATAGCAAGCTGCAGAAAATAAAAAGTTCGATTTTCGACGCGAAAAAAAAACTTTAACGATTTGTTAGCAACAAATGGATAAATAATAGATTAAAAACTCATCCGGGCATACGATAGAAAATGATGTTAACTATGCTCTATCCGGATTTGAAGTGAATCGGACGAATCCATTTTGAGATACAATTTACATCATTTCGTAAAACATAGTTTTGAAAAAAAAACGCAAAAAAAGGGTATACTGAGAGAAATGAAGAGTGTCTCCAACCATATTTTACTAGGTGTATGACTTAATTGTTACAGATTTTTTCTTCGCGCTTAAAATTAGATTTAAAATAGAAATATTTTCGCGGTATTTTGTGGTTTTGAAAGGATCGGACGCAAGGTTTCAGAACACCGAACGACAAGTCTACGTGAGTTACATAACCTCTCAGAATAGCGGAGTTTACAATGGCAACTGATAAACAGCACATTCGGCACTGCATTTTATACGAATTCCAACAAGGAAAAAATGCTTCTAAAGCACGGGAACCAATTTGTAGTGTTCTTGGTGCCGACGTTGTGTCTTATTAAACGTGTAATTATTGGTACAAACATTTTAGAAGTGGTGATTTCGATCTTAGTGACCAGCCGCGCCCTGGACAGGATATGAAGGATATGCTTTATTAAGAACTCCTGGAAACTGGTCGGACGGTGACTGCGGATCGCTACAGCCGACAATTGAACAAACTGAGCGAAGAACTTGATCAGAAAAGGCTATTTACTGGGCAAGGAAGCAGGCAAGTCATACTGCTGCATGACAACACTTGGCCTCACGTTGCTCGCGCGACTCAGAAGACCCTCTTGAACTTGGGATGGAAAGTTCTCCCGCACGCGGTATATTCACCAGACTTGGCCCCATCCGACTACCATTTGTTCCGGTCAATGCAGCACGCCTTAGTGGATAAACAGTTCAAAACGCTGGACGATGTGCGTAAATTCGTCGATGACTTTATCGCCTCGAAGCCTGCAAGTTTCTTTCGCGACGGCATTCATATGTTACCTGAGAGATGACACAAGGTCATAGAAAACGATGGACAATATTTCCAAGATTAAGTTCGTTCTTCTCTATTTTTTTTTTTATATTAAATAAATTTGCTGAAAAATCTGTAAAAATTAAGTCATACACCTAATATATTTCCCTGAGAAGACAAAATATTTTACAGCCATAGTTAGCGCCGAAAACATAGTACTGCTGTTTGATATTCTAACAGTTGCGTCAATTATGTTTTGGGAAGGTGAATGAGTTCTCGCTATTTTTTCGTGAAAATTAATAGATTATTCTTTAAAAATTAGTAAAAAAACACGTCACTGAAAGTATTTTCCATCGCTAGTCACTAGTTTTTCCGATCTTTCTGCCGGCATTTTAATTCCACGTCGGTAAAACGACACTTCTTTTGAGGGTATCCAAGAGTCGACACGTTCTTCGGCATCTTCATAAGAATGGAAGTGCTGCTCAGCCAGACCATGTGCCATCAATCGGAACAAGTGATAATCGGAAGGGGCAATATCTGGTGAATACGGCCGGTAGAGTAGGACTTCCCATTTAAGCGTTTCCAAGTAGGTTTTCACCAGTTTTGAAACATGTGGCCGAGCATTATCATGCTGCAAAATCACTTTGTCTCGTCTCTGCTCGTATAGCAGCCGTTTGTCCTTCAATGCTCGGCTCAAACGCATCCATTGTAGTCGATAACGATCTCCCGTGGTGGTTCCGTTCGGCTTGAACAGCTCATAATAAATTACACCCAGTTGATCCCGCCAAATGCAGAGCAAAAGCTTGGAACCATGAATATTCGGCTTTGCCGACAATGTTGATGCATAGCCGGGCTTACTCCACGATTTTCCACGCTCAGGGTTATCGTAGTGTATCCATTTTTCATCGCAAGTCACGATAAGATGCAAAAACCCTTTCCTTTTCTGCCGTTGAAGCAGCTGTTCACACGTGAAAAGACGCCATTCGGCGTCTCTCGGCTTCAACTTGTACAACACCCAATATCCTTGCTTTTTAATCATTCCTAATGCTTTCAAACGTTTCGCAACTGTTGTGTGATCAACTCCTAATGATTCTGCAAGTTCAGCTAGCGTCCGACATGAGTCTTCATGAAGTAATAATGCCTCCAATTCTTCGTTTTCAAACTTTTTCGATGCGCCAGGGCGTTCTTTATCTTCAACATCAAAATCATTATTTTTTAAGCATCTAAACCAATCTCTGCATGTTTTTTTCCGACAGAGCATGGTCACCGTGAGACTCAACAAAAATTTTGTGTGCTTTAGCTTCAGATTTTTCTTTGAAATAAAGTAGTACAATTAAATTCCCCGCAAATACTCTTTTTTGATAAGAAATTTGACAAGTTTAACACTATGAAAAAAAAAGTTGTTTACACTTCGGCGAAATGACATACATTGAATTTCAAGCTTGCTTGAAGTACTTCTTTATAAATGTGTTACCATCTCAAACTACACGCACGCAGTTCTGGTAACGCGATCCGTTGGAAAACAGTGACAACTTATTCAACGTCCCAATAGTAAGTTTTCATAAAATGGATATTCCCTTGTACTATCAAAAATTAACCCCGTCAAGATCCTAATAGTGAACAGGTCTAGAAGATATATACATTAATAAATAAATAAACATTTCTTATGATTTTCGACGATGTTCATAGTGAATTTTACCATATTATATGATACGACGTGCCTTTGGCTTGGTGCAGAGTATGAGGTGCGGGTAATGAAATCGAACGCAGCGCTCGCAGTGGACAAAAATTGCAATAAACTCAGCTATTTATCTGTCAAATTTGTATCATCATAGTACGAGATTTTCGCAATCAAATTAAAAATATTTTTTTATTAAAAATGGACCACGAGAGTCGTGTAATAAATGGCAGAAATACTGGAAGAAATAGTAAAGGCATATTTTATCAATTCTGTACGGCAAATTGGAATATCATGGACTTTTTTCTCAGTATGAGCAGCGGGGACGGTTTTCGTTAACCCAATGAGCGGGCTGACCTATCACAAAAATCGTCATAACTCGGTTGATGTTTGAAATTTTCACATCCTACTCTGAACCCCAAGGACGAGGCTATGCAAATCATTCGCAAATGCATAGTCGATCGTGAAATTACAGCAACTAATTTATTATTTTTAAATACCTTTTGAAATGTCATATTTGAAAAAATGACATAGTGAAGCTCGTTTTTGACCAGCTACTGTACACGTACTACCTTAACGCGTATCGGTTTCCATTCTTTCGAATATAATGAAGAAAGAGGAAAAGAGATCGGCTAGGGTGGACGACAAAAAGCTGGCAATCCTTGTTGCGTCTATCGACGAATACAATATACGAGAGATGAGCGAGAGAGCATTGGCTCGGTCGGGACTGGTTTAGCAGCGTGTTGTGTAGCGTTGTTGCAGCAGCAACAGCAGCGTGGTCAGCGATATTCGCCAAATAATTGATACACGCGAAGCCTCCGCTACGCGTCTCGAGTAATGACGGGTCTTTCACTCCGCGTTTCTCTTCTTCCTCCCCTTCGTACTCCTTCCTCTTCTCCTCCTGTGGTGCTTTTTTTTCTTCCCCTCTTCACTCGATCGCCGACACCACGAGACACGCTTCGCTAAATTGGATATGGGGCTGGAAAAAATTCATGATCCTCGAAAGGACGCGCTCGCCATCTCTCGTCCCGCGTACAGGGAAAAAAAAGAAGACGGCTATATTTTATTATTTTTGAAACGATGACTAAAGGGGCCTGCATAAGCTTGAATTTTCAGAAATACGATCCTTTTATTGTTTAGTTTTATAACCTCGAGTTGTAACTTTAATTTGCAACGAAGATTTTGTAAAGTTTCCACAAATTTACTGAGTTATGATGATTTTTATGCTCTATCGATTTACCCGTTTTTCCTTTTGCATTTTTTCTCGAAACTGTTTTACAAAACGTATTTCGTCGTCGTATCTCAAAATCTATTCGTTCGATTCACTTTAAATTCAGGCAAAGCATAGTTTATAACATTTTCTATCGTATGACTGAATGATTTGATACGTTTATCCATTGGTTAACAACAAATTATTAAAGTTGTCTTTTTGTCGATAAATGAATTTTTTTATCTACAGCTTGGCATTTTCGTAATTTTCAAAATTTCAAAAAAGTCTCCGGCCATACGAAAGTTTTATCATTATACTAAAAGTATATTTTTGAGGTTTTGATTTCAGATCAGCCTAGTTGCCGGAACGATCTACACCAATTGGCGACACGGCAACGGTGGCACTTTCTTTAAATAACAATAGCTTCATTGTTTATCAATATTTTCCAATAACGAAAAAACTCAGACTTGGTAAGACTGTGTATTAATTGTGTGTAAAATCCCTACCTCGCCTACCTTTTTTTTTTGGGTCCTAAGTTGATGCAGACCTGTTACGAACATTAACATAAGGGGACGTCCATTAATTACGTGAGGTGTTTTTTCTTCAATATCTCCGATGATAATGGTAATTTTTTAATTGGTCTTTTAGGAGATTCCAAACCAGGTAATAAATTTGAGCCCGAACTTCTTAGTGAATATCCCGATTTTTCTGCCGATTCTTCGGTAACATTTAGATTTAATGAGCTGGATGTTGATTCGTCTTCAGACATTGGGTTAATTACCACATTCCCTTTTTATAATCCCGGCCAAGCCCCCAAAAATTAATATGTCACATTCGGAAGGGATGAGAGCATAATATTTTGTTTCCCCCCTTTTACCCTCATACCCTAAGCGTAGGAAACCAATAGGAAACAAAATATTATGCTCTCATCCCTTCCGAATGTGACACCCCCTCCCCCGTACGTAAGATTTTCCCCATAATTGTTAAATGATTACATTTGTTCGATATGTTCATGTAGTTTGCTTCATATCACTAATAAAGACTTACTGATAGAGTGTTCTATCAAATACATTTTTTCAGTGAAGGAAGATGAGGAGAAAAACGATACTACGTTGAAGGTGCACAATAACGACTTTAATTTAGTGTTATTTAATTTGAAAAATAGTGTAGGTTAGGGTAGTGCTCCGACACCACCTTCTCTACTCGATCCATGGGCAACTTGACTCCAAAGAACATATT
The DNA here is from genome assembly GCA_963932345.1 of Ophion ventricosus. Lineage (NCBI taxonomy): Eukaryota > Metazoa > Arthropoda > Insecta > Hymenoptera > Ichneumonidae > Ophion > Ophion ventricosus. Next base: position 28,125,914 of record OZ010715.1, on the reverse strand, counting down.
AAGATGGACCGAAAAATATTTGATTAAAATTAATGGAGCAATAACTTAATTAATGCCTAAGAATAGAACAGAATTGTCCAAAATCTGTATCGGGCGTTACTTTTTGCTCCATACAAATGTATCGAGTATCGAAAAATTTTCGTTACTCAATACAAAAGTATCAAGCTATTGCTCGATATTACGACTTTTGTATCGAGAAGCGAAAATTTATTCGATACTTGATACTTTTATATGGAGTAACGAAAAGTTCTTCGATACTTGATACTTTTATATCGAGTAACGAAAAGTTCTTCGATACTCGATACATTTGTATCAAGTAACGAAAAGTTCTTCGATACTCGATACTTTTATAATATTGTTATTTGTTTAAATTTGTATAAAATTGTTTTTATGTTATCTGAAATGAAATTGTTAAGTTTTCCGAATGCATATGAATTTTTCAAGAATTTTTTCATCGTTTTGAATTTTTTTTTACAAATTTTGTAAAATTGACATAAAGTCGGAAATTCTTTACTTTCCCTCGAGTACAAGGGTTCTGTATCAACCGTGAGAAATTTCAAAACTGTTAACAGCATAGCTTCGTATTTTGAGGCTTTGTAATGGCACAAGTATCGAGTAACGAAAATTTATTCGATACTCGATACAAAGATATCGAGTAACGAAGAACTTTTCGTTACTCTGTACAAAAGTAGCGAGTATCGTAAAACTTTTCGTTACTCGATACAAAAGTATCGAGCGATTGTTGAAGATCGCTACTTTTGTATCGAGTATCTTTAATCGAATTCGATTAAATTCGATTAAGTGACTAGTTCAAAATAATTCGAACTAATTACTGTCAACTCTGGAATAGAATAAGAAGATTAATAAGAACATTTGATTATTTTTATTTCATACTGTTAATATGGTCACGTGCCTGTCTATATTTTCAGACGAGTCTGGAAATATCGACATTTCACGGGTTTAAAAAAAAATGTTTATTACAAAGCATGTATAGACTGAATAAGTATGATTGTTACCAAATATAATGAAGCAATAATTACAATGGTGTTATTATACTTATTTTCTTAAAATATTGGGTAAAGTGAAAAGTTCTGAGCGTTTTCCGCTAGATGTCTTTAGTGAGCCATATCTCACGATGTATACATCGCATCGGGTCATACTATACGGCGATTTAAAGGTGACATTACGCTTCAAAAAAAGTTCTTTGACAGTTGTGTGTTTGGTGAAGCCAGTTGTGTGTTACAGCGTTCCAAAATGGAGGTAAAAAAAGAGAAACTTCGATACATTCTTCAGTACCACTACGACCAAGGTGAAAAGACGGAGTAGGCGGCCAAAAAAATTTGTGCTGTTTATGGACCCAATACAGTATCGAATGCAACAGCAAAGCGGTGGTTCCAACGATTCCGTTCTGGTAATATGCACCTCGAAGATGAAGCACGCTCTGGTAGGCCAATCGTCAAAAATGTTGAAAAAACTGAAGATTAGCCAGAAAACCGTTTGGAACCATTTGCATAAGGCTGGTCTCAAGAAGAAGCTCGATGTATGGGGGCCACACGAATTGACGCAAAAGAACTTTTTGGATCGAATTGATGCCTGCGATTCTTTGCTGAAACGTAACGAAATCGACCCATTTTTGAAGCGGATGGTGACTGGCGATGAAAAATGGGTCACATACGAGAACAACAGCCGAAAAAGATCGTGGTCCAATCGCAGTGAGCCGGCCCAAACGATCGCCAAGCCCGGATTAACGGCCAAGAAGGTTTTGCTGTGTGTTTGGTGCGATTGGAAGGAAATCATCCACTATCAGCTTCTCCCGTCGGGCCAAACACTCAATTCGGACCTCTACTGTCAACAACTGACCAGATTGAAGCAGGCGATCGACCAGAAGCGGCCAGAATTGGCCAATAGAAAAGGTGTTGTGTTCCATCAAGACAACGCCAGGCCGCACACATCTTGAATGACGCGCCAGAAGCTCCGAGAGCCTGGATGGGAGGTTCTATAGTCCAGACCTGGCACCAAGCGATTATCACCTTTTCAAGCAATTACAAAACTTCCTTGATGGTACAAAACTGGCCTCAAAAGAGGCTTGTGAAAATGAGCTGGTCAAGTTTTTTACCAATAGGGACGAGGACTTCTTCAATCGCTTAATTATTAAATTGCCTTTAAAATGGACAAAAGTTATCGAACAAAACGGCGCGTATTTGATCTAAATCGGATAATCCTAACTATGTTAATTTCATCGTCGAAATAAAGCGAAAAAACGCTCAGAACTTTGTACTTCATCTAATATTTTCCCTTCTAGAATGACTTGAGCCTCAAGGTGTCCATATTCGCACCATGTACCTTACAAAATGTTATAACAGGATATTTTCTGAATTACAAAGTTGACGTGAGATTTCCATTTTTTCTGGTCGTTGGGTCCTTGCTCCGATCATTGTCCCTTCACCGCAAGCTTTTCATCAGCCGTGGTCCATTTGTCCGTTTCAACGTCGGCGTAAAAACTTCGCAATTTCCCGTGCAATCGGGAATCGGGACGTTTCTCCGCACATGCATGACGGGTCCCGCTTGACTATATTATTTTCTTCCTGATCGGCTCGATCACTTGGAAGTATGTCGGCGGCTCGTCTATCAATGGCATTGACGCCGAATAAGCGTGGACATTGCGCCTCGCGTAACGGACAAGCGATGATTCCTTATTACATTATACTATACCTGTGTTACATGAGAAAAACTTGTGTCCGAGATTTCTCCAATAACGGCCTCTCCTCATCTGCCGCGTGGATGAGCCGAGCAAAGGTCGCGATTCGCCCCTCGACGTAGGATCTCATCAGGTGAATTTAATTTTGCCCCGTGACGACGGCCGCTGTCGGCGCGTCGCCGATCCGACGGAAAACCGGTGAAGCTTAAAGGGTCACGAGGAGTGACGGGTTGTGAGACGAGGATGCGATCGATCGTGAACGCGGCGGCAGTGAAATCTCTTGGCGAGAAAGGGCGCCGTGCGCGCGCGACTTGTAATGCGAAGCCCGTTGAGCTCGCGCGCGTGACTCGACCCCCGCAACAACGGGCACCGCGGTAATCGCGCGCTTGTCCCGATATATATATATATATATATATGACAGTGTGCGCGGAATCCCCGACGTTCACGTTGCGTTGAAAATGTCGACTCGTTCGGTAGGTCGCAGGCACGCACGCTCTCTCCCTCGTGAGAACCTCGCTCGTGCCTCTTCGTGAACTGATTTTTCTTTTTTTTTTTCTTCTCTTTTTCTGTCCTGTAGTCTACATTTAGTACCTATGCGGGATGGTGAAGAGGAGGTCGAACGCATTGGCGCCAGGAACACGGCGCCGAGAGCCCTGCGATCGGCGCTCTCTCTCTCTCTCTGTCTCTCCCTCTCTCTCTCTCTCCCTCTCTCTCTCTCTCTCTCTCTCTCTCTCTCTCTCTCCCTCTCTCTCTCTCTCTCTCTTTCTCTCTCTGTCTCTCTCTTAGTCCGACCACGTATAACGCAGGATAATCGAGTCTATACGAGGAGCAATTCGAACGCGCGTACACCACACCCGCTCGCTTTCCCTCCATTATCCTACGAAGCGTGTATTCGCGCTGGCCTATTCGTTTCGCGAATTCCGAAGTTGCATAACGAGATATACGGTAGAACGAGTGGGCGATTTGTATATACAGGGTGGCTCGAAAAGCAACGTTCGAAAGGGAAATCTTGATGCCTCGCGCGCAGAAATTTTTTAGGCAGTGTCCAGATCCTACCACAACCCTAACGTGGAAATTACCTAAAGGAATTTTAAAAGGAATTTAATTTTATATAATTAAATTCAATTTTAAAGGAAATTTAACGTGGAAATTCCCTAAAGGGATTATAAATTTAATTTTTTAATTTTAAAGAAACTTGTGACCCATCGCGCTCACACGTTCTGGCTTAACACGCTAGTCACAGGAGGGAGGGGGGTTCGCAACGACCCCAGTCATGTTTAAACGATTGCCGCGTTGACTGTATCGTTCCGAATGACTCATGAAAATTCAGGATGTTAGTTTGAATGTTCTAAAATTTGGCATTCTCAGTATTATATTTTAACCGAATCTTAAAATGAGTAAAAAAAAATCAGCATGGAGTCATGCGTAAAATAAGCGTATTTTTACTAAAAAAAAATCATAACTCTTGCAATTTTTTATTTTTTTCATAAAATTTTAGAGTGATATTCTTGCGATATGATAGCTTAGAGAAAAAAAATAGCTCTATAGTGGGCGTTTCAAAAAGGTATTTATTCTTATAAACATTTATGCTAACAACTTATAGTAATTTTGGCTTAAAGTTGCGCTTAGGGTTATTTTGACCCCGAGTAACCGTGGAGGGTTAATAGGGACTTCTGAGAATTTTTTATTTCAATTTCCTCATTGACGTTGTTTGAGATTTTTTTATTTGAAAATCCAATGCGATCCAATGCTATGACCCATTGGTCATCAGATAGGTGGTACAAGGATGGCAATCCAATTGAACACCTACGACAATTTCTGCACGGGGTATCAATACCTATCCGAATCAACCTCATGTATGTTCCACGATCTTTTTTAGTTTCCGAGAACAGAGAATCAGAATTTTATTCCAGCTTCCCTGTAGCATAAGTTTTTATTTTTCTTCTTTTTTGTGTATGTACTTTCCTCTTAGAACTTTTTAGAAGCAATCAGAATTCATTTAGACTAGTGTATTTTATTTTATTATCTGAACTTTAGTAGCTAATCCTCTGGAACCTATCTTTTAATTTTTTTATCAAAATCTAAGTCATTTACGTTAGTGTTCATTTGGTTATTTATTTATTGGATAACAGTGCACTCCATAAGGTTAACACAAGTAAAGAACTGCGAGGGAAGTACATACTCGAAAGAGAAAAATTAAAAAATGCATTTTTTTTCAGAAAGTAAAGAAGATCGTAGAACATAATATGTGAAGGTGATTCGGATAGATATTGATACGTGGCATCTAGATTTTCCTTTCAAACGACAATTTTCGAGCCACCCTCTATATGGATATGGGTCCGTGGGCGAACCGGTAGAATCCCGCTCGGATGTATATCGAGACCCGCGAGATTCCTCGCAGCCATGCCGATGGTGCTCACTGGGCCATTGTCTAGCGTACACGACCCGACACAATGCGCCCAGCCGCCCGGATATCGGTTCAGATCTCGCTAATCCGCGAGTGAGTTATTTACGACTGGCGATCGAATGAACAATGTCATCGGTGAATGTCAACTCGAGTGCCTTCGAAACGCATTGTGGAAATTTTCGCGCGGAAATAGATGAGCGCTGTGCAGTTTCTTTTTTTCGTTGTAACTGGCGCCAGACTGGCGGAACTGGCGAGCATTGTAAGTGACCAAGTGAATGTGAGATATCTATAATTACTGGATATGTTGACGAATATTTTCATTTTAAGTTACAAGCATGGAAGTTATGTGAGGAACACAATATCCGGTTTGCTGGCTGAAGTTCTTGTGTCAATTGGATCTTGTAGGCATGCATATGCAAATCTGTCGTAAAAATTCGCTGCACAGAGGATCTTGAAATGTTCAATTGCTGAGCATGATGGCGAATCGAGATGGAAGGACTTTCGTCGAAACTCGCATTCACTGCGGTTACGTTTTCATTCGACTGACAGAATTAAACGACTAACCTCAAATTTTGTTATTAAATTCACCACAGTGTTGCGAGATGGTGCGTTGTGATGACCATTAGACGTGCAGACTTTTCGAAACGTCTCTGCAAAATTTTTACCATTTTTGTAGTGAATTTTCGCAATTTATATGTGCTACTCGATCGTGTAATTCTTCATGACTAAACCTCAATACTTCCTGATGCCAGTTGTCAAAGTTTAGTACTCTATGTTCGCCACAGAAAATGGCGCGCTATTAAACATTTCAGGTCATTTTGAGACACCCATTATATATATATAATATACTTGTGACGGCAAATGTTGACACTGAGAATAAACGAGGGAAGAATATCCCCTGCATATTGGCTAGGATGTAACAGTACCTATGAACGTTTGCACCTGTGGACACCCATCCATTCCGACGAATCTAGCAACCCTAAAATTCTAATTTCAACACGACCGTGAAGCTTTTTCTATGGCTGATACATTTGACGCGTCGCCGTCATTGTTTTCTTTGCGGTTGTCGTTGTGCCGGCTGTGAAAGTTTTTTGCCCCAAAAAGTAAGTATTTACACTTGATTTTAAAGAGTTTTGCTGTGAAAATACTTACGATATCAGTTTGATCGTGTTTGCAGTACGATCTGTATTGTTCATTGCTTAGTTAGTGCTTTCACGCTGGCTCTGAGTCTATTTCAAACTCAACGTCAAAACAGTTTTATTTTTTATGTCTGAATTTGTACCTATGGACAAAAACATGAGTGTACCGGTGGACTATCCACTGGTACAAAATGTTATCATTTTGTGCTTGGCTTTGCTCTAATTGTATTGTTTTATTTTTCAGTGCAAAACTTATTCCAAAGACATAAACCAAATGCTCAAATTTAGTTTTTTGTGATCATAGCTATCATATTAGGTGTATACCGAAGTCACACAGAGAAAATTTTGAGTCTAATGAGGAGAATAAATCTTTCGTTTGCGTGACATGCTTCATATTCGGAAGAGATAGGACTAGCGATGAATCTACTCAAAATGTGTATGTAGAGTGCCGTAATGTACACAAATAAGTATAATAGAGTATGTTTATATTTGTTTGAAGTTGATTTTAGAGGTCTATTTTTGTTTTTTACTTTCGTATTGTCTAATTATTGTGAACCATCCCTAGGTACAACACCGTCCATAGCTACATTTTGTCTGTTCATAGGTACAATTGACTGTTGAACCTATGGACAAAACTGGTGTTTTTTTCAAAAAAGTTAATTATCTTCGTAAATTTAAGTGAAATCGAGACTAGAATTTTTATTTAAGAAAGATTGATTATCCTTCAACACATTTGATATGTTAAAAAAAAAAACTTTACCTATATAGATATAAAAAATGTTTTATTCCAAATTCTGGAAAGTGTCCACATGTGCTGCACTTGCCCCTAATAGCAGTCTGTGTTTTTTTGGGGCTCCCTCCCATAATATTAATCGTTAAATCATTTTCGAGTGATAAAAATCGTTAAAAAAAAAAACATTCCAAGCGATTTCGGGTCAAAGCCCCGACGTGTCAACCCTAGTTTTCCCCAAGTGCTTTTTCCACGCGGATATTGAATTCCGCAAACCGAGGAAGAACGTGAATTTGGCGAAAATATCGCAGGATCGCGGGTTCGAAAGCGCTTGCGTTGTTACACACCCGGCGACAAGGCAAAAAAAGCCGCAGCAGGCGCTGTGCGTCACTTGGTCGCGAGCCGAGCGCGAGGAACGCCGGCAATACTCTCTCGTCAAGAATTTGCTGCCGAGGTAGGTGTCTCGCGCGTCACAACCAATAATATAACTCGGTAAGCCGCGCGGAGATGAGGATGTAAGAGTAAATACGTATGACTCCCGTCGATGAAGGCTCGCTTTTTTCTGCCGCGGGTTGAAGGAACCGGCCGAGCGCTGAGGGCCCTTGACCTTCGACGACTACGTCGACTCGCTTTTCCCTCGTCGCGCGCGTACTCGTTATCACCGCACGCGCGCGCGCGGCTACACCTGTGAGTCGAGTTGTACATCGCGAGTAAAAAAAAAAGGACAATTTTTTTACACGGCCCTTCGCGCACCATCAACCTGAACGATCGATCGTTGTTTTTTTTTTTTTTTTGGATGCTTGACAAAAAATTGTATTGAGCGCCTGGGATTCGCACGAAGATGCTCGGAATAAAAACATTTTCTTTTTCTGTACATTTGTGGGTTGCGCACGGAAATTCTTGAGGTAACATTTTTTGTTTGGGCTCGGATGGGTTTATACATTTTCGGGCTTCGCATCGAGAATTTTTTTGTTTTGCTTTGTAAATTTGCGGTTTCCGCTCTTGCATATTCGACATAGAATTCTTTTTTATTTGGGTTTGGTTGAACTCGAAAATTTGCAGGTTCGCACGAAAATATAATACTTGGGATAAAAATGTTTTCTTCGAGTCTCCGAACTTGGGGAATTCAAACTGGGATACTCGGTACAGTATTTTTCTTCGCGTTTACAAATTTAAGAGTTTGTTTGGGTTTGTTTGGGTTTGTGTGGGTATAAAAGCGAAGAAAAAGTATTTTTCTTCGCGTTTATAGATTTACGAGTTTCACACGCCGATATTCAGGACCCAAGAAATGTTTTTCTTCAATTTTATGAATTCCCCGACTTACGAGAAGTGGCAATTAAAAAATGAGAATTTATTTTTGCGAATTTTTATTGGCAAAACTAACGCGTCGCCGACGACGGGGCTAGAAAATTCGAGACTTGTCGTAAACACGTAACAAGTTTCAACGTAAACGTTAGAATGTGAACAGCGCAAGCGTTGAAAATTGTGTACAATGTGCAATTGCGTCGGCGAAATGTGTGATAAAAAAATGAAACAACATTCGATTTTTTTGGAAAAACAGGACATTCCAACGCTGCCGCACCTTCCCTACAATCCAGATCTTGCTCCACTAGACTTTTGACTATTCCCCAAATTGAAAAGTCACATGAAAGGCCACCGTTTTCAGTCGATTGAGGCCATCCAGCAAGCAGACGACGAAGGCTTTGATGAGTTCACTTCAGACGATTGGCAAAAGTGCTTCCAGACGTGGGAGGAAAGATAGAATAGAGAATAAGAAAGGATGGGTGCTTGATTTTCTCCAAATATTGTATATTAAAATTCCAAAAATAAATTCTCGTTTTTTTATTGCCACACCTCGTACACAACGATCCCCAGAACATAATTATTCCCTTTCGCTGTCTTCAAGTTCATGCGTCTTAAGGCGGGCAACCACTTTAGATGCTTCAAAAAATCAATTTTTGTTTTAACTTCCTAAATCATTAGGAAAATATCTTAAGAATACACCCTGAACATTTCAAAGCGACATTCGGATTTCTTCTAACGGTATTTGTTACTTATATTAAATGATTAAGACTCTCCGCTCGACTCCCAAACGCGCTCAGGTATCCATGAGCGCTCAGTTGTGAAACTTTAAACGAGTTTTTCTCGAAACGACATTTTTTCAATTTGCGGGAATCATAAGTCAAAAACTAATTGATTGATCATCTTCAAATTTGGAACACGTTTACATAATATAATTTATTAAAACATGAACCTAAAGTTGGAAAGATTAGATTGTTTAAAATATATTTATTATTGCAAAATGCCGGGAAAAAAATGCTAAAAATCAATCATTTTTTTTTTCAAACACGTTCCAACATTCAATTCTCGATTTTTTTCAAAATTTAGGTTCATGTTGTTATAAAACATCTCAAGAATGTATAAAAATTTGTTGAACTATTTTAGATGCGAATTGCGAGCTGCAGAATTCCCGCAAATCGACAACGACGATGAGGACACGCCAAGGGATACAGCGCATTACACCTTAATTAATGCATGAAATAACTTGAAAAAATTACCGGAGATGTATGAAAATATGAATAAATTATTGTCAGAGTTGCGGAAATTTCCGTTTTTTTTTCACAATTAAAAAAGTCCAAAAAATGATCTAATTTTCGGTCTCCTAAAGTGGTTGCCCACCTTAAGGCAATATTGTTGTCTAGAGCTCTGTTTTGGAGGTGATTTTTAGAACAGAATAACGCTTAAACTGTTCCAGTTTTCTTTCAAAATTTTTTTACACATGTTTATTGATCCTTTTAGAATATATACAAATAAAAAAAATGTACTATCATGTACTTCTGTACGTTTGTTTACAACGGTGCGCGGAAAACGCCCCCAATTAGTAACCAGTGTTGTGGCCGTTGTATAAATGTAAAAAAAAATCAAACATATTCTTAATCTGTATGATTGTTGTGATGTCTGGTACCAAAAAAAACTTTTACAAAATGGCGGAATGCGAAACTTTGATTATCAATTTTTCCTATTTTTATGACCATTCTACGAGTCATAGAAAAAAATATATTAAAAAAAAATGATTTCGACTCAATTCTGCTACCGAGGTTAAAAAAAATTCTACTGAAGGTTTATGCTAAATCTGAGCGCAATCGGATAATTGGTTATCGAGACATCGTGGTTGCCGATTTGAAAACCAGTTTCCAGAAAAATGCGTTTAAAGTTTGCTGCGTCTCGACCGAGCTACCCGAACGTACTTATAATTTTTATAATCCGGCAAATTTTGTTGCATATCACGTATTCAAAAAAGTCTATAGAATAATAAAATGGAATTAAAAAAAAACCATTTTTGCAAATCTCTAGACAATAATACTGCCTTAAGGGCAGGTTACAGCTCATGACGATGAAAAATTCATTCTTTTTTACCTAATTTCCATTCTTAGTCTTTAGAACACGAGGGTAAAAGGATATTTTCATATCTAAAGTATTTTAGAATTTACAGCCTGTTCCGCGGAACCGTCTGCCGGCTGGAAAACGAATAGCTAAGGCGCTCGGTGCGCCGCTTTAATAAACTTTAAACGCGTTTTTTCTGGAACCAGCAATTTTCAGCACGCAGGACGCTCTACAGCTTTAACGGATGAACCGATTTACATGAATCTCCGCGTAATTGAAAGGCAATTCAATTTACATGGCCACCAGGAAGCGATTTTTAGTGAAAATTGATTTAAAAATATGTTTCGTCCGTGTAAACAATTAAAAAATAGGGGCACAAAAAATTGCGCGTTTTTTTCCAATGGCTGTCATTTTGTTACGGGCTTTTTCGGAAAAGAAAAAACAACAAGGCGCCCCAAATTTAGTCTAGTTTAATCATGTTTAACCTGTTTTTGTTTAAGATGAATTGGCAAAGACTGTGGAGCGCCCCGCGCAAATCAAAACACGTCGTGCATGGCTTTATTTGACGGGAGCTTGAAGCCGCCATTTAGAATTCTTTTTTCATAAATGAAATTGGAATTTACTCTCCATTGAGAGAAGAATAAAAGACGTTAGAACCCATTTCCAAAAGTAGATATATTTCACATAAAAAAAAAATTCTCGAAGTTCATGCGTTTTTCATGCCTCCCGACGGTAAACTTCCCTTAACGAACTAAATCGACAATTAATACGACATCGCTTCAACATCCTTTTATTGTACTAATAATCAAAGTAATAACACTGATAATTACGCTTAATGATAATAATGGTAATAATATGACGACAGAACGCTGCACTTCGTCGGCTTATCGATCCGGAATTTACGCTCGTACGTGTTCCTCAAGAGCTCGAGCGACATACCCAAGATGATCCTCGAAATAATCGCGACGTGGACCGCGAGCGATAAAAATATAATCGGCAAGTTCGGTGTGAAAGCGCCATCGAAGAAATTGATTCGGACGAGGCCTCTCCGGTTGATACATCTTGCCCCCGCCCCCCCCCCCCCCCCCCCCCCGATCACGACGAGTACACAACTCGTCCGCCTGTGGCTCTCCTCGATACGTGCACAATCTTACACTAAACTTACGTTATAATGACAACAATGACGGCTTTGTGTGAAGTAATTGGCGATGGTATCGAAGACACGACTGTGTTTGTAAGTTGAGCTAATAGGAAAAATAGAGCTTGACGGAAAAAGAGTATGCCCGAAAATCGTTAAGCAACTCACGCTTGCGTAACCTTCTGGCCCTCTCGATGTATTCAAATTGCGTCAAGCATTGAAAACGTTCATTGGATATTGTTGCTTCACCTACGAACGAGAGGCGACAATTCTTCGTTTCTATTACTTATTGATGATCGATTACGAATCTCGTATGTTTATCGTGGACAAATTTCGCATCGTCGACGTTATCCCCCCCCCCCCGCTCCTCGCTCTTTCTGTCATTGTAATAATCATAAATTCATTATCGTACTCGGGACGCCGAGCTCGCGGCTAATTGGCTCCGGTCGTTAACCCCCGTTCATCCAATATTGTCTATCCTCGCGAATAATTCGTAAAACCGACGGTGCACTATTAATACCGCGACGATGCGGCCGTAAGAAAAATATAAAGTGTAACTACGGACATACGTATGTACCAATCGATACCCTCTCATCCTCCTTTGCACCATCACGTTCTCCCCTGAAATTGCGCGTTCACAATATTCGGTAACGGTTGTGCAACGAGCGTAACGTTGTTCCCTCCTTTCGCAACGTTCCAACCGTTCTCGGATTCAACGTTTGTATATTCATTATAACCTAGGCACGATTTTTTTTGGAGACAGGTTTATATATATATATATATATATATATATATATATGTATGATCGACATTACGCGTATTAAGAACGAGGAATGAGTTTGAATGCCCTTTTTTGTTGTTGCTCCATTGCTGTGTGTCGCGACGGTAAATGTGAATGATCGCATGTAGTCGTGATATTCTCGATTCGAAGACGAGCCCGCGCCACGGGACCGGTAAAAAATGAGGGGGTGGGGGAGGAGTACAAAAAAAAAAGAGAACGACACTAGTCAATTTTCCCTAGTGTAGGAGAATAATAAATTTGTACTCGAGAATCTTTATCGTAAAAATTGGATTAAAATTGCGCCAAGAAAAAAAAAATTAGAAAAAAAAATGAGACGCAGGTTATTGTATATGAACAAAAAGAAAGAATTGATCCATCGTACGCACCGTACGTATAATTTAGCCTGGATGAAGGGCCGTCAAGAACAGAAAAAAAAAAGTGATAAAATAACGCTGTAACGTTGGTCGCGAAATAGCGCGTGTGGTTTTGATTGCTCACCTCCGCCGCGTATCTTGCCCGTATAAACGTAATCTTCATCCGTGTCTCGCGCATTCTCTCTTATCGCTTCGACACGCGACGAATCTCAATATTTCGGTACTATAAACATTTCGACGGATCGCTCTCGAACGCAGCTCTCTCTCTCTCTCTCTTTTTCTCTCTCTCTCTCTCTCTCTCTCTCTCTCTCTCTCTCTCTCTCTCTCTCTCTCTCTCCCTCTCTCTCGCTCTGGCCGACGATTACGGTTAACCGCGCCGTTAGTTCACTCGCGATTATTTGCTGGCTCGGGGATGCGGGGGGGGGGGGGGGGGGGGGGGTCGTGAGCCGAGTCGAAGAGCGTGGCGTTCTTTCACCGACGAAATTCAGCCGAGACCGACCCATCGCACAAAGTCTGGAACTTCTCTCACGGGTACGTCCCTGGCAAGAGCCTTCACTCTCAGATTCCTGTCCTCCGTCAGAAGCACGACTTCGCGTTTGAGACGGCGGGGCTCCGTATCTTCTGTCGACCGAGGAGAAAGAAGAATAAACGTTTGAAAAGAAAATGGGCCAAACTCGTCGCGTTTGAACAAACGACACTCCTTTCGCTTGCCCCTCATAGGACGACTTGTCTTCGTGGCAAAAATTGACATTTTCATGACGTAATCGTCGGGATGTTTTGAACAGCTGGATAATTATATTTGGATAAAATATCGCGGATGGATGTTGCGCGTGTATGGACAGCTTGAAAAATTATAATCGCTGTAAATTGTGAACGTCTCGAACGGAAATTTGTCACATGTTTGACACTCATCCTTGCTTCGTATCATTTTTGCCAATATTGATGCAATGATTTAGGCTTCGTGACTTTTTTCATTTTCAATAAATTCTCTATCAGAATTATTCATTATTACTTTTGTAACAAATTATAATTGTTTTTTAGTAAACGTTAACAAACAAAAAAAACAGTAAATAAATTCCCCGTATCGGTAAATTTTCGGGATGTTAAGAGGGAAAAATCCCTCGTTTGATGTTTGACATTTTATTAGCAAGGCTTCAAACAACATGCGACAAAGTTATTTGTGGAATCCTCTTGCGGAGTTTCCATGAAGTCAACTTGGCGATAACTTGGCTGTCTACGTCTCCTGAATTTGTCGATGTAACGTAACCGGAATAATTTTTATCGAAAGTTTTAATCAAATGCTAAGACCTAGAATTTTATCGGATTTTTCAAATCGGCGATTGGAAAGTTACAAGGTAGGGAACGCATTGGACACCACTTTGGAGCTTGGTATATCGCAAACGGAGCTTAAGGTATTACTGGATGGACCGTCGGGCTAAAAGTTAGTCCAAAGTGGACAAATTGTGGATTTACAAGTCTAGATCATGTCGCACATGTTCAGCCTTAAAAATAGCTAGTTTAATAATAAATTGACACTTAAAAACGTTAATTTTCGACTTTTAATAATAATTGAAGTCAAATTCGACGATATTGGCGTATGCTTGACTGAAATTTTGTCAGTGACTGTACATCTGTTTCAACTGACCAATAAAAATATGCCTCAATTTTTTTATTTAATTAATACGTTCAGATCATCTTATTATTATCAGTAATTACCCAAAAACTCAATATATATATTGAGTTTTCCAATTATTGCTATTTATTCATCATTAAAAAAGGCGATACTCCTCATTACTTTGATTAATTTCTCGACAATTATTCAGTCGATTTATTTGAAACTTATCATAATCAAGCGCTTGATCCTAACTTTTGATGATATAATATTTTCAGAAATTACGGCGATTTAGTTCCGTCTTGCAACAATTAACGTTTGCAACAATTAACGTCTGCAGAAGCTGTTTCCCGATTAGCGACCGTGTTGAATTCATATGTTTATAACTACTAAATTATTCAGTGGAAAATTCTAAAATAAATCATGTAATTCTATCAAGGACTATCATTCCTCAAATTTTTAAGCATTTTGGCGATTTTTTAATATCCATCCAGTAATACCTTAAAAATAAAAAATGATAAAATATAACCTGAATGTCATTTTGAAAAACCTGTCCAATGGAGGCTCACTCGCTCGGGTGCGTGAAAAGAAGTTCGCCCCCATTTTACATATAAGGAAACAACGGACGAACATGACGAAGTTACAAGGGTTCCTTTTGTTCAACTACGGAACCCCAAAAACAATGCGAATTAGAAACTTGCTCATTGCTTTTTGATCATCCTATTTCGCTATCAAAGAATCCTCATTCGGAAGCCATCACTGAAGAAACTATTTCCTCGTGGAGAAAACTTTGCTCTCAAAGTAAAACAACAAGCAAGCAAAGTGCAAGTTTCCATTTCTTTTTTTCTTCTCTGCCCGACTCACCGCTGTGGTCCTTGTTCCCACTGGATCTGCACAGACTGAGACAGGTCGCCAAAATTCTGTCGTCGTTTCGGTTCAATCCATCCTGCAAAAAAAAAAAAGAAAAACGGGCGTGCGTCCACGAGGGATCTTCTCAATACTGCTAGAGGCGACATTTCGAGAAAAAAAAAAAGAATCGTGTAAGGAGGAATTACCTGAGACGCGTCTTCCTCGAGGGTGAAGGTGCTCGAGGCGAGAACGGTACCTCGCGAGGTGAGGTATTTTATGGAGGGATTTCGACTTGTGGCGAAAGCGAGAGCCGCCTTGGAGGATTCCGCCACCCTGTTGACGTGCTCGGGGTCGAGGGTCGATCTCGAGGCGGGCGGGCAGTCCTTCGCGTTGTTCCCTCTCGCGAGACCCTCCAATTCGTTGAGCACTGCAATGAGAACGCGACACGATCGATCTTTCGATTACGTCCGGCTGGAGACAAGAATGAAAGAAAGAAAAAAACTGCGAGACTCGCTCTTCGGACAGAGAGACACAATCCCCAGGGGACGAGTATTCATTCGTACACGTCCCTCCGGAATTCGAGCCTATAAATACTGAGAGATCTTCGCAGCGACCACGAAGAGCTTTGTTGCTTTCGAGGGGTCGGCCATGCAGGCGACGACCCTCGACACACGTTTTGCCAAGGTCGCAATAATGCACGAGTCATCGTGATCCTCGCGTCGCCTCTGACCAACGAGTTAAGGGGTGAAACTTCGTCGCTCTCTTTATTGCAGACCTTGAGAGAAGCGAAGCAGAGCTCTGCGCCAATTCGAAATATAGCGCGCGGCGGAAAAAGAGATCGGTGACCTTCCTGGGCGTCCGCATCGTCGCGGAGAATCCATCAAGTATCATTTCGACTGCAGGAATGCGAGCCGTGCGAATCTAACTGTAAACCTGACCCGCTCGGCCCGCGATAAATAGCGAATGGTCCGAAAACTGCGAAGAGACAGCTATCGTATTAACGTAGTACGATCGTGTACTTGATTATTCGCTTCTGATTTTTTTGCTTTATGCTTTTGATAATCCAATGGTGTGTGTGTGCGTTTAAAAACTGCAGCAAGCTTACCCGCTATTCAGGCTAGACGAATAAATTCAAAATCGCCAGATTTGGAGGGTTTTTTTTTTGTTTTTATGGAACCGTTCTTGTGTACGGGTTTATTCGCATTTTTCAATTAGATTAATTGAGAAAGAAAGAAGAGTAACGTGTTCTAGAAATTTCGAGGATTATAATGATATTGGGGAAAAAAACGCGTTACTAAATGTTTAAATGAGAATTCTGTAGTTAAGGTGTCTGCGCAAGCTTGGAATTTCGAAAATACATAGTTTTTCGACCTAGCCCTAGCCTGTAAACCTATTGCATAGTTTTAGAGGCTAGGGTTTTAGCCCAGTGTGTGCACTCTGGATCTTTAAGGGCTTACACCTAGTTGAAATTTTTGAAACTATAGCTTCTTGGTTTTCAACGGATTCTCAAAATATAACATTTCAAAAATATTCTCTGATAATTTCAAGTCGATCCGTTGTAAACTGAGGGAGGTATGGACGTTTATGGTATTATTGGAAGGACCGTCGGGCACAAAGTTAGTCGAAAATGGACCAATCGTGGATTTACAAGTCTAGATCGTGTCGTACATGTTTAGCCTTACAAATAGCTAATTTAATAATAAATTAACACTTAGAAATGTTAATTTTCCACTTTTAATAATAATTGAAGTGAAATTCGACGATATTGGCGAGTGCTTGACTGAGGTTTTGTCACTGACTGTACATCTGTTTCAACTGTCCAACAAAAAAATTTCTCAATTTTTAAATTTAATTAATACGCTCAGATCATCTTATTATTATCAATAATTACCCAAAAACTCAATATATATTGAGTTTTCAAATTATTGCTATTAATTCATCGTTAAAAAAGACGATACTTCTTATTACTTTAATTAATTCCCCGACAATGACTCAGTCGATTTGAAACTTAACATAATCAAACGCTTGAACCTAACTCTTGATGATATAATATTTTCAGAATTTACGACAATTTAGTTATATTCGCTTCGCAACCATTAACGTCTGCAGAAGTTGTTTTCCCATAAGGTCTGCAAAAACCACTGCATATACGCATTTATGAATATTTTTCAATACAAAAATTGTCAAAGATACTTAGAAATGTACTCTTTAAGATGAAAGAAAAATTAAAAACCTGCACACGTTTGAGCAAAAAAAATTACGAAAATTCCTCTTTTTTCCGGCCACGTGCTAAGTCCAACCCATTAAAGGAACAGCTGAAAATTTAAACTTAAATTTCCCTCCTATACTATACTGTACTTGAACTTTTATTAACGATGGTTTTAAATTTTGACTTCAGCAATGTCTGGACCATGTAGTAGACATTTCGAGAAGTAACCCTGAATTTCCTCAGATCTTTGGAAAGCCTAGAAAACTTCGAAAACCCGACGGTCCCTAAAAGACCCATTTTTTACACACCGTGCCGTGAAAAATATTATGTACACACGGTTAATTTTAATTTGCGTCGAGTTTTTGGGAAAATTCCAAAAATTGTTGTCACACGGAGTTGTGACGATTTTTTTCTTCGAAAAATCGAACTTTTCTTTCACAACATGCCATTTTCGTAATGTTCAAAATTACAACAAAACAAAGTATCCGCTCATACGAAAATGTTATTATTGTACTAATAATATTTTTTATTTCAAATTAAATTTATTCGAATAAATTCATGCAAAAATAAATATGCAAACGTATAATCGATCGTCAATTTCCTATCGTACCAATTTCCTGTCTTCAAATACATTTTGTACTTTATTGAAAATTGTACTTTATCGTATAACGATTTTTTTTCGATATTAAATTAGGGGTATTTGGATATTTCCACAGGTGAAATTCTCTTCTGACAAGCTACTGTTCACGAACGAGCTTAAGAGCAAAATAAAAAAAGGTTTGACGATTTAATTATCGGGCTCGAGTATTGAACGTACGCGGGCACAGGTAGGAACGAGTATCCATTGAACTAGGAGATGACGGGTTCAACGTCGAGAGTATTCTTCTCGTTTCCTTTTTTTTTGTTTGTCTTTTTTTTCATTCCTTCCTGTACTGGCTAAAATCCAATAATCGATTGGCGTATGTGTCGGAGTGTTACACTCGTCGAGGTCGATGCCGCTCGTAGCTTCTAGCTAAACCGACATCGATGCTTCCAACGTACAGCCGCGGAAGAGGAGAGCGCATCGCCTCGCTCGTCCCTATCCTTGTATATATACTCCCGGGCGCAAATGGAATTCCAATCCTATCGGAAATCTTTTCAATTGGATGAACTCGACGCAAAGCTCGACAACATTTCGTATGCATTAGTCTGCCCGCTCGAATTTGTCATTCTCGCGACTTCTCCGAGAGCAGCAGACGACCGCTTGATTCTTTTTTTTTCGGATAAATCGTCGCTCCATGACTCTTTTTCATTAGGAAAATGTTCAAACATATCCCTGTGGCACTGCCGAAAAAATCGTAATACGATAAAGTACGATTTTCCAGGTGCACAAAATAAACTCGATTCTGTGCTTTGCGATCTGGAAAATATTGAATCCGAACCAGTTTGGGATTATATTGATTGACTGGAAAAATAATTTGACAGGTGCGCATTACCTGAACGTAGCTAATGAGTAAGGCTCAAGTTCGTAGACTAATCACCGACGTTAAGGTAGTAGTCTCGCCAAGGCGTTTTTCTATAGATTTTTTTTTATTTTGATGAGTATTCAGAACATTATTAAATAATTACCTGCGAAATTTCAAAAGGATTTACCGTTCCGTTTTTAAGATATTGGCAATCAAAGATTTCATGGTTTCTCACGTGTTCTTATGGAGAGAAGAAAATTTCACATTTCACGCGATAACTTCGAACGTTTCTACAGATTTTTTTTTAATTCTCAATTACAGAGGAACATATGACGAAATGGGTAAAAAAAAAAAACATGAATTTTGACCGTCTAGTTTCAGAGATATAGCGATTTAAATTAAGCAATGTCTAGCGACACTAGCGTCACGAAGCGACTGGAGCAGACTATTAGTAGCCGGAATGGATAGTCTGATACAAAAATGAGGGTTAGGTAAACATTATATTAGACATTTTCATCATTACTTTATAAGTTTTTACGGCCCGATAAGATGTACAACCTACATTATAAGAATATTTCGAAGCTTTCATCGATTGAGCGGAGAATAAACTTTTCAACGTAGCTGTGGCGAGACTACTACGTTAAGGGATTCCATGGGTTTGAAAATTTAAAAAAATCCATTTTTTTTAAATTTTATTATCTAATAGTACAATATGTCTAGAATATTCTCCCAAAGTTTTAAGTCAATCGGAGTAAAAGTCTAGGAGAGAGAGCCTTTGGGAATTCCCCACGTTTGGAAAGACAGGGCGGGAGCGACGCCGGTATACGCATTTTTCTCAAAACACTATTTTTGACGTCGGTGGACACGATTTCTCAAAAACGAATGCACCGATCTTATAGAAATTTTGCACACTTCTTCAAAATAGCATTGACTTGTGATTGGACGAAGGTTTTTTTTTCGATTACAACTTATTTTACAAGGCTATACGTAGTGTAAATTGTACCAAAAATTGACCTATTTTGCATACAACTCTGCCAAAAATTCAAATTGCAATTTTTTTCAAAATCCTTCGTTCAATCACGAGCTATACTTATCTACTAACAGAAAAAAGTTGGTTGTTTAATTTCAGATCAAGCTATCATGAGTTATCCTGACCACTACGAGGACACTTTTTTTTAGGAGTCTCCGGAAACCAGGTCCCACCGGCTGAATTTCCCAATTTTTTGGATGAAATTTTTTTTAAATATTGTAGAAATGTTGCTCTCTTATGTGCTTAACATTTTGAATAAAATAATGTATATATTATATTTAAAAAAAAAGAGAAAATATGCTTTTTTGGCTTCTAAACCCACGTAACCCCTTAAGGAGTTTCGACACGAAAATCAAAGTGCTTGTAGACGATTGACACTTATATCACCGAGAGATTAATTTAGGATGCATCAATCGTCCAAAAATCAATCAGTTCCACAATGTAGTTAAGGAGATTTTTAATGTGCAAGTTGAACCTTTATCCATTTGTCAATACACATGACACCTTGTGAATACCAGTTATAGGGCTGTAGTGACAAAAATATCACCGAGATTTAGACTAAAAACTGAGCAAACCGTGATTATAGTGTTAGGAATATCGTGTTAAACAATCAAGTGCTTTCTCCACTTCCTTCATTAATACTACACGAAATAAAATATGAATTTTAAGCTCGAATGGTTTGTTTTCGGACATTAACGGCAGATTAATCGTTAGATGACGATCAATAATACGATTTTGTTTTGCATAATTTGCCTCCTCAAAGTGTTTAGAACACGTGGGTAAAGGGATATTTTCATATCTAAAGTATTTTAGAATTTACAGCCTGTTGAGCGGAACCGTCCACCGGCAGGAAAACAGGTAGCTGAGGCGCAATGAGCGCGCTTGCTGGGGAGACCTTCACAACGTCAACTTTATATGCGTTTTAATGGTCTCGCTACTTTTTTATCAATTCCTCTAATATTATTTATTGCAATTACTTCGAATATTTTTTTCTACTATTTTCTACTTTAATTGCTATTCTATTTTAATTATATTTTTAATTTTGTTTCAATTTAGACTATTCTACTTTAATTATTCTATTCTATTCTACTTTAAGTTCTACTATTATCTACTTTAATTACTATAGCTAAGACCTTTGGTTCGCTATATCAATTAAAAAGATTGTTTCGATAATTTTTTCATTCTACAGTCCATCTGAATCCTATAGTGTTGTTATTTGTCCATTCACTGGTCAGTCAACTCTATCAATTGTGCGTAAAATCCCGACCTCATGATCCCAATGCTCCCATCAAAAAAAAAAAAAATCGGAAATCGAGCGAATTTGTAAGGGATTATCACAGTGTAAAATGTTCAAAAAATCGATTTTTTTTACATTATTTGTTAGTACAGACGGTTATAAACATGCTGTTCAACATGCTGATCGATCGTAAGTAGACAATTTATATAAAAATTCCGCACTCGAAACTTTAAACGCGTTTTTCTCGAAATGTTGTTTTTCAAAACGATGTACACTGTCAAAGGGAGAGTTTTCGAGCTATCTTGCTATGGAAGCTTTTTTCGCAATCTTTATATTTTTTTTAACGAAAAACTGTCGAAAAAAAAGGCTAAATTCGATTTTTTTTTCAATCCGCTACCATTGTGTCAATTTTGGTTTAAAAAAAACCTCCATAGCAAGATAGCGACTTTCATACTGATTAATAATCTTTTTCCAAATTTTGTTTCAGATAATATTTACGGCCACAACCGTGTACATCGTGAGGACTCCTTTTTTTCGACATTTTCCACCGTTAAAAAAAAATTAAAAATAAACGTTTAAGAATTTCTTTTCTGATTTTCATGAGTGCTTTGATCTGATATAAAAAAAATCAGACTGATTAACGTATTTTAACCATTAAAAAAAAAAGCGAAAATCAGCTATATTTCGAACCGTCAAACTGTGATGATCCCTTAACCCTCGAAATCTCTGGAATACATCACGTCTGTCATTTCTATTCATCCATTCGTGCAATATAAATAAAAGTAACCGAGGCAACGATCATGAAGTCGTTTCCACGAGAATTTCCGCTGAATATCCCGCCTTTGCATTTATTGGTATAGCCTAACTAGCCGTAACCTTGTTTGAGTTTTCCAACCCACAAACACGCCTGCGTTCATTATCTTCAGCATATAAAAAAGAAGAAGCGACCATCTAATAATCAAGTACGCGCGCGTACTACCTTAATTGGAACAGAACATAGAATCTCTCAAGGTGCAAGGCGGGGAGGGGGGAGGGCGATTCTGTTCGTTTCGTTTGCACGTTGCGTGAAACTTGCATCCCTCGGTTGGTTGACCCACGATCTCATCGCCGAGTCACGACTCCCGCGCGCGAGGGAGAGACCGTATGTGCGGAGGGAAGAAAATTATTAGTCTCGCTTCAACCCCCCCTCTCACCCTCCTCCCTGCCCTCGACCCGACTCGTTCTGCCACGCTACCCGCGTTCCGAACATCAAATATTCGCTCTCCTCTGCAACAGCCAACGAGAGACTCGCACATCTCTCGGATCCTTGTTGCGGTAAAGAGATTTTTCGTTCGGAAATTTGATAACTCCTCGTACAGCCGCGTTGCACGAGAGATGAAAAAAAACGTTGAAAAGTATTTCAAATTTCTATTTTTCATCGGTTTCATCGGGAGAGAGAGAGAGAGAGAGAGAGAGAGAGAGAGAGAGAGAGAGAGAGAGAGAGTAGTATTTATATTTGAGTGAAGACGTCATTTTCGCAGATTAAGTAAAAAAAAACCTATTGACGCAAACAAACCCAAACAAACGCTCAAAAAAAAATTACTCGAACTGGATGAGCGTGATATACAAGCAAAAAATGTTCGTCTCAGAAAACAATCGCATCGAAGGAGAAAGAGAGAGTACTTTATTTATATTTGAGCGACGGCGAGACGTTGTTTACAGAGATTTACTAAAAGCTCAATGACCTCAACGAAGCTTATTGGCTCAAAGGCAAACAAACCTAAAAAACGGGAACGAACGCTCAGAAAAATGACTCGAACTATATGAGCGTTCGAATGGTGTTGAAGTTTGCATCGTTGGAACACAACGAAAATGCTTCTTTATTTTTTAATTTCTTTATTTTTATTACAATCTAAACTCTCTCTTTACAGGATGTGGTTATCAATCTCTGATTAAAATCCTCAAAAATATTTCGGTGATTTTTGGAGCGCAAATGTGCCGAAAAAAAAATTGGCCACAAGAGAAATAAAATTTACGTTGCATTGCAATTCAAACTTTAATACCTTGCGTTCGACACAAGCGAAAGATTTTCATCCCAAAATAGAATCACGTCGAAAGAGACTGCGAGAGAGAAAGAGTTCCTCAAATACTTCGTGCATTTGAGGAACGATGGGACATAATTTTTGCGCCTCTAGTAAAGAAAACCCCGTTAACCCAAATAATCCCAAACAACGACTGAGAAAAATTACTCGAATCGGATAAGCGTTTTGATGCAAGCAAAAGATCTTCATCCCAAAGTACAACTGCATCGAGAGAGAGAGAAAGATAGAGAGAGAGAGAGACAGAGAGAGCGAGTACTTTATTCGTACTTGAAAGACGAGACGTGATTTTCGGAGGTTTAGTGAAAAAAGGCCCCGGGGGCCCCCGATGTCCATCGAATAACAATCCTCGCAACGTCGAGATCCCGGTATTCGCGATACTCGCGGAATAATCGTCGAGACGTGACGGTAGCGAGGAACACGTCCGCGAGAGCTTCGGGAGGTATTCGAGGCGATGTACTCACCGACGAGAGGTATCATGAGAGTGTAGAGTGGCTGAGTACCGGAAGTCGCTCTCGAGATGGCCTGCAACTGCGGCAAATAGTCGATGAAGCAATTTGTGTCCGGTACGAGGAGGCGCGGTCGAACTTCGATCTCCACCGACACCGTGGACTTTTTCAATATTGCCTGGAAAAAAAACAATAATAATAATAATAAGAGAAAGAAAAGTGTAATACGGGAACGCAGAAAGGAAAAAAAAAATACAATGTAGCGCATCCAGAGATTGAATAATAGCAATAAGGAGGAGGAAGAAGAGTAGAAGGGAGGGGGAAGGCAAAAGTGTGACCTGGAATGAGAAAGGGGAGAGGGAGCCCAAGTCGGTTGGTGCTATGCGAGCTGATAGCACCTCGAGAAACCGCGAAGCGAGCCGTTTCAGCGAGTTCTCTCGTGTGTGCTGCCTCGTGAGAACCCGACTGGGATCACGCACCGCGAGAGTCCAACGCCCGCGCATATTAAGTATTCACGCACATACGTACGCGCATACGCATACGAGCGAGAAAGACAGAGAGAGACAGAGAGAGAGAGAGAGAGAGAGAGAGCGAAACAGTTGGGAGCAAAGCCGAGAGTCTCGATTGCGGAAACTTGCTCGCGTCTTTCGTCCTGGCAATCCTGACACTGACGAATGTCTCGGGGCCAACGTTGAAAAAAAAAATCATCATACTTTTCCAGCACGGGTAATATGGAGCGCGCACGCGGAATGAATTTTTTTTTTTTGGAAAAAAACAAAAGTGCAATTGCATTCGAGAGGGCTTTTTTGGAGTAACATTGGGGGTGGCAGCGCTGGGGATGCGGGAAATTCGTTTATCGATCGGTCGGAGCCGAGTGCACCGGCTGGGGCCCTCATAAATCACTGGCTTTTCGTCTGCCGGGGGGTAGAGAGAGAGACAGAGAGAGTGAGAGCATAGGGCCAGTCGAGCGGGATTCGCATCTGTTACCCCCGGATTCACGTAATACCGTAACACACTCGATTATCATTGTCTCTCACCGATCGAGGTTCGTTGTGCTGATTTTATACCTTTTTTTTCTTTCTTTGTATCTCTCCTCGTACGTCTCTCAATGGTCGCGTCGTTCGAACGCACCTCCGATCGAGCGTTTCAACGTTTACGTGCATTCGTTCACGTACGAGTCACGCCTGCTGTCTGTCTCGCGTTCCCTTCTACGTGTCCTTGCGCCTTCTTCTTTCCTCTATCTCTCTCTCTCTCTCTCTCTCTCTCTCTCTCTCTCTCTCTCTCTCTGGCTCCGCCAATGTCATCGCGTGGGATAAAAAAAGCACGAGCGCGCGGAGCCAAGATAATTCGTTGCCAAGTCCATTATATCCAATTTCCAGACGTACCCTGTCCCATCGATCGACGCTAATACGTAAACGAACGAAGATTCGCGAGGTGAATCGCGCCCCGTACAAGATATTACGCGCAATTTCCAATCCACGCGAGGTGAAAAAAGATCGAGGCATTCCGAAAAAAAAAGCTCTCTGGGAAAATGTGCTTCGAGGCGAATATCGAGTGCGTCTGGTCGATGCGAATCACCGCGAATGAATTTCGACCTGTGCTGCAGACTTTAATTATCGTTTTGTTATCAGCGACGCCACTTCATTTGCGCTTTCCTCGAAACTACGTTTCACGAAACGGTGGAAACGGTGGATTTTTAAATATATTTATCCATCTGTTAATAACAAATGATCAAAGTGATCATCCTGGTCGGAAATCGAAAGTTTTTTCTTTCTACTGCTTGCCATTTTCGTAAATTTTTAAATAAAAAAAAAAATTCTGGCCATAGGAAAATTTTATTATTATACTAAAAGTACATTTTTTCATTATTTATTTCCGATGACCATAGTTGCCAGAACCACCTACACCGATTGGTCATGCAGCAACGGCAGCATTTTATTTAAATAATAATAATTCCATTGTATATTAATATCATTGAATATAAAAAAAACTCAAACTTGGCAGAAATATGTATGGATTGTGTGTAAAGTCCCGACCTCGTCATCCCGATACTCTCGTCAGAAAAAAATATTGAAAATCGACCTGTATGAAAATCGATAAGTTTTATCTCGTTTCGTACATCAATTTGTTAATATACTATCGTACTTTAAAAAAAATTAGGTCTACCTGTAATACAATATTCCTTGAATCATACTAGTATGATAGGAAAATCCTACCGACACGTAAACTAGGCATGTAAATGTAAACTATGACGACACCCAACGAAAGCGCAGTTCCTGTGGCTACCAAATTCCATACCATCCTTCAAAATAAAGCCTTATCTTCCGTACACAAGAATACAATTGTTCAACGCTGAACACAACAGAGCCTCAGCGTGACGAAAATATCAGTTGAAAAAAAGCCAATAAGACATTTACTTCTCAAATACGTTACAAAACAGCGCCCAGCAATTTATTGTAATTTTCGTTGCCCAGTATGATTGACGAGCAGATTCATTATCATCCGTCAGACGTGTTGCGTGAGCTTTTGCTTTGTGAAATACAATCCTGGTAACTTAGGCAAGTGTACCCTTTTTTATTTTCGCAGCGATTCCTTCCGTAACAAATGTCACAAAGTTCGCTCGCCCCTTTTCGCATCTTTCCTTTTTCGTCAGCCATGCGAGAAGCTTCGCGAGCGAGGAAAGCAAGAGTTGGTTCGTGCATCGTTGCGCCTCGTCCGCCGAGACCGATGTAGGAAAAGTACGAGCCTGGGGGGCGGGGAGGGGGGGGGGGGGGGGGAGGCGTACAAGTGCACAACGAGAAAGATGGAAGGGGCCTCTATATCGGACAAACGAACGAGAAAGGAAGGAAAAAAAAAAGACGAAGTAAAGAACGACAAGACGTTGAAGGAAAAAGAAGAAGGGTAACTCGGTACTGATTTTACGGCGCGAGCAAATCCTCTCCGTGTATAGAAGAAGAGAAGAGAAGCTTTATATACGATGAGGAAGAATAAAGGCCGCGAGAGTAGTCGTCTCGTGTGGAATTAGCAAAGCCGGACGAGCGCATATACACGACAATATATTAGGGGTAATCTCATTCATAAATGCAACAGTTGCGCTACAACGATCCCGGCCCTCGTGTAATGGCGCTCGCAAATCAGATGGCGGCCAGCGTCTCTCGAGCTTCGTTCAACCACCACCACCCTCCCCCCCGGCCCGTGCCGATCATCTCGTTGCGCGGGCAAGCTTCGGGGCGGCATTAAAGTACGCCCACGCGAGGATCGAGCGACGACGGCACCTGGCCCGCCGACGCAGACGATACACTCTCCCTCGTCTATGGGTCCTATCCCGAGTAGGAAACTTCCGTATACACTGAGTCGAGCTACCATGAGATTTAACGAGCGTGCCGGAGCACACACCATCGGGGAATCTCTATCCCGGTCGCACGGAACGTTTTGAACGTCGATTGCACGTTGTGTAGACTTGCCTAAATCGCACCAAGAGCGTATTTTGTCACGGACCATCATTGACTGATGTAAACGGAAGTAGGCTGGTCAATCATTCTGGATTAGCGAGGTTATTAAAATTTGCTGGCTTCGGAATATGTTGGAGAATCTGCCAAGTACGTGGCGGAAGACGCATTAAGTGAGGTTTCGTCGTTTGTGGGATCTTTCGAAGCGTCAATGTTTAGTTTAGTTAAGGCCGGATCCTGAATTAGAAGGTCCAAAAAATCGATTTTTTTTTTATTGTTTAAATCTATTCCTGATGTATCTAAGAATGTCTAGACAAAGTTTTATAGCTCAATTCGAAATATTTCCAAAGATACAGCACTGAACGTAGTGGAGTGTCGAGCAGGTATACGGGCGCTCGGGCAGTTAGGGCGCCCGTTTTCTCGAGTTTTCGTTTTTACGATTTTTCTAATTTGGCGTATCTGATTACAAAAAAACTAGAAGTCCAATCGAAACAAACCAAAGCTTGTTCGCTTCAGCATCGTTTTCTTTTCTATTTGAACTAAAAACATTGTCGAAAAAAAAATTCTTAACAATTTTTTTAGCAAGTTGAAATAATTTTATTTTCACAAACAGCACATTTTCTACTTCAAACCCGAAAAAACATTCAAATTTCAAAATTTTTTTCGTTTTTTTTAGTTCATATAGAAGAAAAATATGTCACAATTAAAATGGTTTTTGGTTTTTTTGTTTCAGATGAAAATTACGAGCTCCATTTGTCACGCTGCATGGAAACAGCAGTGGCACGAATGTGCATAAAAATCGGTTGCCTGTTGATATTTTTCTTTCAAAAAAATTGTTTTCTTATGTTCAGACATGTAATAAAATAATCTGAAAATTTCGCTAAACTTGCTTTTTTTTTTACCCGAAAAAAATTCCTCAAAATATCGATTTTTCGAACCGGCTAATTCAGGATCCCGCCTTAATATTATTGTGGCTAGCGGCTAACAGACATTTGTTACGTATTTATTTTGATTTTATTCAAGGGCTTACGCCTAGTTGGAATTTTTTAAAAGATCGATTTTGGTATTCGACAATTTCTTCAACTACATAGCACAATTGTTCAAGGACTTACACCTAGTTAAAAAATTTTAAATATCGATTTTTAATTTTTCGACGGTTTCCCCAAAAAATAACATTTAAAAAATATTCTCTGAAAATTTCAAGAGTGTCCGTTCAAAATTGAGGGAGTTATGGGCATTTATAGGTAGATTCCGCGAACCACCGTTAAACGCCATTTTCTAAAAATGACTATCAAAAACGTTGACCACGATATCTCAAAAATCACTGCACCGATCAACTTCAAACTTTACAAATTCTTTTACACACCAAAAGCAATACTTGAACGGAAGAATTTTTTTTTTCGAGGCATAGTTTTTTTTTACCAACGAAAATAGAGCGTTTTGTTTTTCACCGGAAATCGATACTTTTACTCTGGACTGCGGCCGTTTTTTTTCCAAAAAATCAGTATTGTATTCAATCCTTCGTCCAAGCACTAGATAGTTTCATGCAAAAACTGAATGCATTTGATTTTTTTTCGGCTGATCTGTTTTCGAACAGCAGTGATCACCGTAAAGCACGCTTTTCGAACAATGGTTCGAACTACGCGAAACATCGTATCTACCACATTTATAAATACTTCTCAATACAAAGATTGTAAAAGACCCTTAAAAACACTCTTCAATATAAAAAACAAAAATTTTAAACCGGCAAACGTTTTCCCAGAAAAAAAATTCACGAACATTCCGCTTTTTTCCGGTCACGAGCTAGGTGTAACCCATTAATAGTCCGCGATCATAATACTCTTGTAGTAAAGTAGCACGATTCTGTAGCTCGTAGGGACAGTTTTCGTTATTATTAGCACGCGACAGCCAATGAGAGGCACCCGCTCTGCTGCAATAGTCCAAGCGATTACCTGTTACTATTTATTGACAACGAAAAAGCTGTTACCGAGTTACAGAATGGCGCTACTGGCAAGGTGAAGAGAGGAGGGCTTTGTTTGATGTTTGATATTTTATTAACGAGACTTGACAACACGCGACAAAGTTATTTGCGCAGTCCTTTGATGGAGTTTCCATAAAGTTAACTTGACGATAAATTGGTTGTCCATATCTCCTGAATTTGTTGATGTAACGTAACGGGAATAATTTTTATCGAAAATTCTAATCAAATGTTGGTACCCAGAGTTTTTTCAGATCTTTCAAAATTTCAGGGCTTTCTAATGAAAAATAGTTAAAGGTAATCTCGATTTAATTTCGAAAGGCCTGTCCAATAACCAAAGTTTCCTTGTTTGACTACTAAACACAAAAAGGGTGGCAATTAAAAAACTTGCCCGTTGCTCCTCCATTATTCTATTTTGCTGGAAAATCATCTTTTATTCGGAAGCTAACGATAAAGAAACTATTTCCTCATGAAAAAAACTCACTTTGCAAAGTGAAGCAACGACTAAGGAAAATTCGATATTTTCCATCTTCCTTCGACTCACTGCATACATAGAGGCATAAAACTCTCCAAACTTCAAGGCTGTGACAATTCAGGGCAAGCCCGCTACGATTAAGGAACAATATTTCCAAATTGTACCTTTTGAATATTCTTCTCAGCACGTGTTCACTCAGAGTTCCTGATGTACAAGAAAAATGAATACATTAAGTAACACCGAAAAAAAAAAACACAAGTCGCAAGGCCGTGCGATTTGAACAATACAGTCTGTTCGGCAAGAGCCTGTACAACGAAACTCAAAAACTATTTGGGAGAAGGCATTGAAAAAAAAATACATACACAGTACACGATATAAGCGGTGATGCTATGTTGTTAATAAGTGGTCCAGTCGCCTCCACTATTAACTATCGCCTGGCATCTCTGAGGCATACTTTCCACTAACATGATGTCTAATTTTGACCAGAACTGAAATTTCATGACATTTAAGGATTTTTAAGGCAAGGAATAAGGATTTTTTCCTAATTTTTAGTATGAGTTTCTGGTATAAAAGTATAATTTATAATTCTTTAGTGCAACTAATAGTCTACATTTTTATATTTATATTCTTCTCTTTGAAACACATGCGTGTTGTATGCCAATAAACGTATACGAAATAAAAGAAAAGTTACCAAACTGTACAATTCCATGTGTGCTAAAAAAAAATGTGAGACAAACGTCGTTTCAAGTTTACTGTAAAGAAATATATTTTTTGCAATGCCTGCCCCGAAAGTGCGATTTTCGATTGGTGTTTAGCGTGCGGAAAGTGGCTTATTTCTCAACGATGCTTACTTTCCCGCACTAGTGCGGGAATGCGAGACTTTCCCGCACTAGTGCGGAAAAAAATCTATTTATAGCTCACTTTACCGCATTGATTCACGAAAAAACGCTTTTTTTCACGGTTGATAGTTTTTTGTTCTACGATTTTGGACCGATCGAACAAACTTGAATATAGCGACATTCATGTGATATGAAAAGTCGATTTATCACAGTTGACGTTTGAAATGTGACAAAATAAGAATTGGTTATGGTTATTGGTTATTGATTTTGTTGAATCTCAAATCGCACTTTCGAGCCAGTCATTGCAAAAAATAATGTATGGGACATGTGCGAAAAAAAAACGAATTACATCGCGCGTAAGTTGCCGAATTCGCCTCGACTTATGGTGCATTTCTCACTCGTACTCGTGTGGTTACAGCACTCGCCTTCGGCTCGTGCTGCAAATCACACTCGTACTCGTGTGAAATGCACCATAAGCCTTCGGCTCATGCGGCAACTTCACGCGCGATGGAATTCGTTGTTTTCCGCACTTGTAGCATAAATTACTATTGCGAACATCTGGAAAAATATTACATACATTTAGGAACTTTGAGTAATATCGGCTAGTCGCTTTACACGAATAATAAAGAAACGATAACGAATCATTTTTTTTTTCTACTACCTTTTTTTCTAATGCCGTAGATTGTCGCAAACCCGCGAAAATTTGAAATTATTTTGGATAAATTAATACCAAAATCGGCCATGATTACGAGCGCTACAGAGATCTTAAAGAAATCAGGTAGACTGGTAATATTAGTAAAAAGAAATCCATTATTTTTGCCTTCAATTTCATGCAAAAATAATGGATTTCTTTTTACTACACCTAATATTTCATGACATTTCATGACTTCTTCAGGGTCGAGGGTAATTTCATGACATTTAAGTATTTTCATGACTTTTCAGATCGGTAGACACCCTGACTAATGTCACGGCATAATCGGTTGACAAAGACCTCCATATGAATCAAATTTGTCAGAATAATTTCTTGACGTTCCAGATCTTTGGTGTTCATTGGTGTGGGTAAACCAGGTATGATTAACGGGAGAATATGCCCAAAAAGAAGCTTCGTCCGAAAAAATGACGTTGTCCCAATCGCGATCCAAACTTTCTTTAAACCAAGTGAGTCTTTTTTCGACGTGTTTTTCGGACAATAGCGTTTCGTCTGTGACTATGGTCGAACGTTAACTGACGCTTTCTATACAAAGCATCTTGGAGGAAGGGTCCCGCTGCCTGCTCGCGTTTGATTCTACCCATCAACGGTTTCCAGAAAAAAATGTAGCCGTGCACGCTTTTGACAAACAGACTGTAAGCTACGCGGCTTCGTAAACCGAAGTCCGGAACGATGAGCCCGCGGCAGGGTGTCTGTCGCGACACATCGCCGATCCGATTCCAGGCGAGGATGAAAATAATCCGTGATATAGGATTCCGGTAGAGGAGTCAATTATCTTTGAGCGACTGCATAGCCTTGGCCCTTTATTTCCCCCCCCCCTCCCCCCTTACCTCGTCTTTTGGCCCGTCTCTCACACTCTCTAGGGCCCGAGTACAGGGCCAAGTTCAAGGAGGATAAGTTTCGCCTTGTTTTTATTTTGGTTGGAGGCGCGCAGTGTGGAAACTGGTTGCCGAAGCGTGTCTGCCTCCCTCGGGTCGAGCGGAAGAATCGAACGGGCGGAGTGAGCGAAAGAGTTACGTGGTCCTGGATAAAGTTCCATCGAGGCGAGTCGCGAGGTCCTGCGGCCCTTTTTCTCCGTCTCTCACTCTCTCGCTCTCTCTCTTTCTCCCTCGCCAAATGAACGACCGTGCCCCGAGCTACGGGCCGACTTCCAAATTTTATTTCGTCAGGATCAACGCACCCCGTGAATATCCGCTGGTACGTTGGTATATTATCCTGAGAAACACGCTCGCTTGATTTCGCAATAGCGTAGGTCGCCCCGGAGTATATACGAGTGAAAAAAAAAAACAAAACAAAAAAACAACCAACTACGTATCGCGATTGGTCATTCGATCATGCCGGGCGTAGAATTGCCATCGGGTTAAAAATTAGTTTAATTTTGTGCGATTCTCATTGGAACCGGAGATAAATTCGTACGATAAGAATAATGAGGGCGAAAAGAAAAGAATAAGAAGAAGGAAAAAGTGGTGGACGTTCGAGGAGACTGGCACTGAATAAACTGGCCAGGGTATCCCGTTGCGCACGGGTCCGAGGCATAAAGAATGAAGCTGGTTTCCTCGCTCGGTCAGAGAGAAAAATAAATAAAGGAGAATGCGAGAGAAAAGGGGAGAAGAGAGTCGAGGTAGGAAGAAGAAGAAGAAGAAGAAGCGACGGCAATGCTGCGTGCAGCATCGAACGTTGCGTTGTCGTTGTAATCTCTTGATTTAGTTGGGCTTCGCCCTTGGCAACGTTGTGTGTAGCGGAGTGTACTTTGTCGAGATCCTTCCAAGTCGAAGGCGAAGAATGCGCGCGAGGAAGGTACGACGCGCCGGGGATACCAGCCTCGCTGCTAAGAGCGACCCGAGTTATATATGGAATAAAAGGTATCAAGTACCGTACGGAATATCGATTTTTCTCTTGGAAAATTGTTTTCGACGTTCCGGGAGATTAAAAGAGAAGAGCGGCTGGCCGGGGGGAGGCGAGGGGGAGAGAAAATACTCGAGGGGAAATGAACTCGCCTAGAGAATTTCCGATACTCATGTATATGTGTGTGTGTGTATAAGTATGTATGTATGTATGTACGGTAGTCCGCGGAATTGCTGGACTTTTCCACATTTTTCCCGAACCTCGACGGCAGAAAAAAAAGACGATAAATTTATAACTTTCGTTTACCCAACGATCGCGGGTATGGCTCCTAAACGTTGCGTCGAACACACCCCGATCGTTTCGAATATAGATGCTACCAATAGAAGAACCTCTTACAACCCTTGGATCGTTACACCTACTTTTGGCGCCCACGCATTGCCGGACGATTTTCTTCCATTCGTAACTTACAGACAATTTTTTTAGCTTCGAGCAGACGGTAACTACGTGACGAAAATTATCTCTTTAAATGTTATAACTTTCGTATGAGATGCGATAACTTTTTTGCAAAACCCTGCACAAATTTTCCACAAAATTTTACATTTTTTTCGCTAAATTGTAAGCAGAGTTTACGAAAAAAAAAAAAAACAAATGGTATTGAAAAAAAATAACAAAAACAACTAAAAACCGCCCATTTCTCAAAGCGGACACTTGAGACCTGAAGAAGAAAAAAATATAGACCTGTTCGATTGGCTCGTAAATATTAAATTTCCAACTGGTTTGCGGACTCTGATTTCGAACTTTCGCGATGTCTATCTCTCGCTAATGCGTCACTGAACCGCTCTTCACGTCACCTCGGTAGGGTCTCGTCTAAAACTTTTTGTACCGCACGGTTGGTACCTCGATGTACCAATGGAAGAATGACAAAACTACTAACTTCGGTCCACCGGACCAGGTTGTGACGTTCTAGGGTTAAGGATAAACTATTGAAGTAATTATTGGAAACGGTGCATACACTGCTTGTCGGAACGCTGAGAACATCATCCAAAACTAAAAAAAAATATATATATTCCTGCGTGTTCGGGGCACCTAATGCGAAGAAATAGTATAAGCATACACAAATAGGATATACGTGTCGTTTACATTACACAGATATTGGAAATAAAATTCAAAAAATACAGATTTCTGAAACCGATCCTCATCGCGCCTCCCGAACTGAGCTGATAGAAGCTTGTTTACAAGTTACTGTTGCGTGCTGTAAGTACAATACACTCTGTTGACACAATTACTGAGTAGGTATATGTCAACAGACTTCGTAAACGAGCAATCACATCCGCAGAACCATCAAATTTACTGAAGTTATTTGTGTTCTCACTTGTGGTTTTCACTGTGTGGTTTTCATTTACTTGTGCTACAATGCGGCGAAAAAAAGAAGGAGCTCGGCGTTAAAATCAGATCACAGGTGTCTCTTTTAAGAGATCTGAAGTGGTCCCTGCGAAAAATTGCTGCAAAGTTGAGGATTTCACTAGGCGCCGTTATTCGAGCCTTGGAGAGCAAGGCGAAAACTGGCTCAAACACGACTAGAAAAAGGACCGGTGCTCTTAGAGAGACATCAAAACGTGAAGATAACTTTATTGTTACACATTCCACGAGAAATTGAAAGCTAACAGCTCGGTAAATTGCAGCCTTGTTGAACGGAACAAGAACAGAATCAGTGTCCTCCAGGACGGTGGCGCAACGTTTGTGTGATGCCCATCTAGGAGGCAAAGTGGTTCAAACGTTACTAACAATAACTGAAGCGTTTGAACTATAATTTCATTGAAGAAAGGCCGTCAGTAGCATCGATTCGCCGAAAGGTGCACGTCATACAGCCAGCCTTGCATTGGGGATTTAAAAAAACACTGATGGGCCTGGAATGGGAGGTCCTCCACGTCCAGAAAATTCTCCGGACCATGCTCGAAGTCATTATCACTGCTTCCGGTCGACCCAACACGTCTCGGAAGATGCGGACTTTCATCATCAAAAGAAAGTCCCAAAATGGATAGGTGAATGGATGGCGTCAGGCGGGGCATTCTTTCGACGTGGGATTCAGTTTTTGCGCGAGAGGTGGAAGAAAGTCGTAACATTCGAGGAAAAATACTTTGATTAATGTAATCCAACAAGTTTTTACAAAATAAATACTTAAGGTGGTAGTATCGCCAAGGCGTTTTTCTATAGATTTTTTTTTTAATTTTGAGAACCCATTTAGGACACTATTAAGTGATTATTTTGAGATAAGCAAAATTTCAAAAAGATTCACCATTGTGTATTCGAGATATTAGCAACCAAAGATTGCACGGTTTTACACGTGTTCTTATGGGGAGCAGCGGAAAACTTTTCTACAGATTTTTTTTTTTTAATTCTCAATTATAGAGAAACATATGACGAAGTGGGTAAAAAAAATCATGAATTTTGACCGTCTAGTTTAAGAGATATAGCGATTTAAATTAATCAATGTCTAGCGACGCTAGCGCCACGAAGCGACTGGAGCAAACTGGAACTAGATTACAATAGTGTGTGCATATCCGTATACGGAGAGTATCTACGTATTAGTAGCCGAAATGGATAGTCTGATAAAAAAGTGAGGGTTAGGTAAACATTATATTAGGCGTTTCCATCATTACTTTATAAGTTTTTACATCACGATAAGAAGTACAACCTACATTATAAGGATATTCCGCAATATTTCGAAGCTTTTATCGATTGAGCGGAGAATAAACTTTTCAACGTGACTGTGGTGAGACTACTACCTTAAAAAATGAAAAAAAAAAACGGTTTTCAACCATCTAACATATATGAATGGGATTGTTCTCATTCCAGCCAAAAGATACGCGCTTTGCGATCGAGAGAATCGTTTCGGAAGATCAGAGATTGAAGGAAGGTTTGACTCACTTGAACTCGTTCCCGATGACGCTCCTGTTTTCTCTGCCGTCTCTCAAGTTCTTCCTTTCTCTCGATGAGGGAGCGTATCTCACCAGCCGGCATTGTCGAGCACTGACTTCCGGGCCACGAGTCTCCCGAGGGGCTTGGAATTCTGCGATTGGTGGCATCGTCGTTCTCGTCCTCGCTGTAACTCTCGACCAGCAATTCCGAGTCGCTCTGGAAGTTCCCCGCGTGAACGAGAGTGTCCGGCGCGAAAACGCATAAATATGACGAATAAGAAGAAAGTAGATTTCGGTTTTCCGGCTTTGGTTTTTGCGTAATTACTTTCGAAGCGGAAATAAGGGGCGGTTTACCTGCTCGGGCGGTGAGCTCGGCGAGCCAGAGCTCGAGGCCTCGACGACGGAAACGTACTCGCTCAGGCCGGACTCGCACTTCTGTAGTTTCAAGACCGGAGTCTCGAGACCGCAGAGAAAGACCTCACCGAAGAAGAGGACCTTTTGTATCCTTAGACACATCTGAGCAACTTCCTGTAAGATTCGAATAAAAGCAGATCCGATAAAACAGGCTTTAAACTTCGTTGTTTATTATTATTTTATTTTATTTTCCAAACGAAACCAGGAGACCGACCATATCCTCGGCCTTGTCGGCGTAGCAGGGATCTTGAGGGTTGGACATCAGCGGCGTGAAACCCGCGAGCGTCGTATCTTCCGGTAATTTTATCAAGTCGATTTCTGCGGCACAGCGAATCGCGGAGTTGTTAAAAAGATTATCCGTCTTTATTTTCCTCGCTGACTCGAGACGTCCGTAAAGACAGACTTACCGTTTTCTCGTCCAACCGCCTCCCTCGCCTGAACGACGATTTGTTTCGAGTACGAGAGCATCTCCAGGAGATTGACCATCGTCGCGAGTCGAGTCCATGAGTCTCCGGGTGGCCTGGGCCAGACATGAAAAATTTTCGTTAAACGCTCGAGGCTTCGGAGAAAAACTAAAAGAAAAAAAAAATTACGCGCAGCCATGCTCACCCGACTCTGTAGTCCGTGCACGAGGGTGGTGGATTCCAGACGGTACTGTGACACAGCATCCAATCGCACCAGATCTGGAAGTGTCGAAGAGAAACAGAGAGAGGGAGAGAGAAAGAGAGAAAGAAAGAGAGAGAGAGGAGGAGAGAGGGTAGAAAAAGAGAGAGAGAGTCAAGTGCATGAGCTCGCAGGGCGACTCCATCAATTCTCCTCACTCGGAGAAGTCGCTCGTGTCGGGTGTTGCATCCGAGTGCAACTTATCCCGCGCAATATTAATGATCTTTCTCTCTTTGCTACTCTCGGAGTAACGGAAGACACCGAGTATTAGTCTATGCCAGACCGAGAAGCGATCTCTTGCAGATCGCTTATCGATCTTGGCAGACTCGTTTCCAGTCAAGAACGAGGAAGAGACTTCACTGTGTATGTCTGTGTGTACGGCGCAAATACGATAATCCTCGATCATAGAGCGAGGATCGAGGTAAGCACGACAAGAGGCGAGCCAGCAGGTATGCCCGAGGCTCCATTATTCAATCGTCCTTGCTTCTTCGATCGTGTTATACCCGTGAGACATAATTTCGGTCGTTATATACCCCCCCTCTCTCTCTCTCTCCCCCCGCCCATCAGCCAACTTTTTCACGTCCGAATTTATCCTTTTGCGCAGTTGTCGGGGAAAAAAAAAAGAAGAACGTATGCAAATGTCGAATCGGGGCTCCACTGCAATATCGATCGGATACGTTTTTTTGACATTCTTATCACATAAAAGTTGTATAGGGATTAATATTATGAAAGGGAAAGCCCTGAAGAGACAAACGAACCCAAACGTATATTCACCGCGTAGTAGTGGTAACGAGCCCAAGACGTTTGAAGTAATTCATTGTGCAGTAGTAGTAACCCAAACAAGCCCAGACAAACGAACAACACACCGAACAATCCGCGTCCATTAATTGTACAGTAATAGTAAAGGGTGCCTCAAAATAACCTGACATTTTTATTTATTAATAAAACGTATTATTTATTTGAAAAGTACGAATATTTTTTATTTTAATATAAGATACAAATATGAAGATTATGTGTGAAACAAAATATCCGATAAATGCCCGCCTCGTCCCTGTTTGCAAATGTTCATTCTTTTGACGAAATTTTCAATAACATTTTGGCATAATTGCGGACTAATTTCATTAATGGTGTGTCCAATTGCTTCCTTGAGCTCCGAAATGGTCTGTGGATCATTGGCATACACTTTTCCATTCAGAAAACCCCAAAGAAAGAACTCCAATTGCGTCAAATCGCACGATCTTGGTGGCCAATTCACATCGCCGCGGCGCGAGATAACACGACCATGAAACTTCGTCTGCAATAACTGCATTGTTTCACATTGCATTTTCACAATTTCTATGTGTTGCTCGATCGTGTAATTCTCCATGACTAAACCTCAGTACTTCCTGATGCTAGTTGTCAAAGATTAGTACTCTATGTTCTTCACAAAAAAGATGGCGCACAATTTGAAACATCAGGTCATTTTGAGGCAACCTGTCGTTTGTTTGGGATGATGTTGAAATTTGCATCGTTGAAATACAACGAAAGATAACTTTGCTTTTATCGCTCACATTTTGTCTCGCTGATTTAGGGTACGAAAATAACTTAAAGGATTTTTCCTATCTTCAGTAGAGATTTACGACCTCGATGAATGAAAAAAAATTTGGTTCATGATAAAAAATGAAGAAATTTAAAAGAATAAAAAATAACGTTCGTTGCATTCCAACGATGCAAACTATAACGCTATTGTTTAGGATCGTTTGGGTTTGTATTCTACAAACAGGAGTGCCAGTAGTGGTAGTCTGGGTCTTTTGGGCTCCCTCCCAATAATATTAATCGTTAAATCATTTTCGAGTGATAAGAATCGTTAAAAAAATATTTCGAGCGATTTTGGGTCGGAGCCCCGACGTGTCAACCCTAGTTTTCGTCAAGTGCTTTTTCCCCGCGACTTTTACACTCCGCGAACCGCTAAAATATCAAAGGATTCCAGGGTTTTTAAAGGTTTGGCGTTGCTGCACACCCAGCGACAAGGCAGATACTCTCTCGCCAGGAATTTGCTGCCTACTACAAAAGTTTGTTGCGTATTTCAGGCTTGGCTTTCCAAGTATCTCCATGAATCAGAAAAAAAAAAAGAATACTCCGACTGACTTCGAAGTGGAGCTTTCCTCTGATTTCGACATATTAACCCGGAGTTTGGACTCACCTTAATAGCGGGCAGTAAAACTTGCATGTCCTCGTCGACAATGAGCCTGTGTCGCTGAGCCCCCTCGAGTTGGCTCCTGAGCAACGCTACGCCACGTTCGAGAATGAGATTGAACATCTGCATCGAGACGACGAGGGCCCGTTCCTGCACCTCCGATCTGTAGCCCTGTTCCATCTGAGAATCTGCAAGTTCAACGGCTCCGATATATTCTTTCTCCAGGCTCTGAACGAGCGGGCAGTACGTGTCAACCGAGCCTTCTCGGTATACACGCGGAACTTTTCATTCGTTATCTCGTATATCCATCGGGTAGGAGGAAGGGGGTGAATGCGAGGGGGAGTAATAGGCATAGTCGACATTTCAGTGTCCTCGTCGTCGTTGTCCGTTTTCATCGGAACCTGTACGATCATCTACCTAGGCGAACCTCGTCTACCAGGAGAGAGAAAGAAAGATAGAGGGGGAGAGAAAAATCGTCTCTGGTTACTTTATGAGGTCGGGGAAACATTGCGCGGCTTCTTTCATCCTTCTAGCTATACCGCGAGTTGTCGCTTTCGTTAACCGCGCGTAAATACTCGGAATAATCCGCCATCTTTTTCAACGCTTTAATCGTTTGCACACGAGCGTCACAATTTTTGCCCACACGTCCTTTATCAGTGGGAAATAAGGCCCCTAATTGGACGGCTGAGTCGAAATGCGTTTTTTTCTTTGAAAAAAAAAAAAAAATTAAACCTAATTAGAAAATTAGAAAATTATTTCCTAATCATGAATACGCTATTTAAAATTGTCACTTTTTATAATTGATCATGGTACGAAGCAAAGAAAGTTATGTAATAGAAACGGGCGGTGCGCGAAATACTGGTGTGGGCGCAGGGCAACTCGGACGTGCACGTGGAATCGTGGTGGGCGTGGAAGATTGCGATAGACACAGAGCACCGTGGATTCGTTTTTTTTTTTTCATAATCCATTTTATCGTTTGACTTTTTGTGGGGGGGGGGGGGGGGGGGTATTTTGTTTTTATAATTGTTCACACGTGCAACCGAGGTTTCCCGTGCCTACAGCAGTATTCCATGCACCCCACGATTCCACACGCATATCCGAGGTGTCTCGTACCCAGACCAGTATTCCACGCACCGCACGATTCTATTAAGTGGATACACTCCATGCTGATCCCCTCTATGCTTTTAAGGGATCTCTTGGAATGTTAAAAGGAAGGTATGTGCAAAGTTTTAGCTCGATCAGAGGATGGACCTTTCCGGAATTTTCACTCGTTCCCACGATAATTCTGGTGAGCGACAATTTTTTTGTTACATATCTGTAAAGAGGACGAAACAATACACCGAAATAATAGTTCGACGTTTTTTTTCAGAAAGGGTGCTCCAAATATTTAACATATTTTATTATTCCAAGTATTCGTTAATTGAACGGAACAAATCATTCTTTAAACGACCCAACATTTCTTTTCTTTCAGTAAATAGCTTGTTCCGTTTGTTTGGAACAAATAATTCTTAAAATAACCCAATATTCCATTCTCGAACAATATGTTGGGTTTGTTTAGAAAAAATCATTCTTAAAATTTGAGTTTTGAGGCTTTCACGGGTCTCAATGTTATACCAAAAGTTTGTGGCTTCCGAATAGAGGCCGTATTGAGAATCAGCGTTATGCCAACGTTTCCCAAACGTTAGGGTAGGGAGGGGCATGTTGAGCAGTCGGGTAAGTTGGGCAATCGAAATATCTGGAAAACTAAGCACCGCACGCGGGTGCATCAAATTTCGGAAATAGTGGTATGTGAGAGGGGAACACATCACGCCATCGCCCGTTGCCATGAGGCACACGAGACGGTAACACGGGACGTTTCATTTTGTTTGCACCCAAAAGTAAAAAAAAAAGTGATTGAAAGATTTTCTTCTACCATTGTATGAGAAAAAATATTTCAAAGTTCATTGCAATTAATGTTAATGTTTCAAAACCTAACTAATTAACAAGCAACTGTTGGTTTATTGCTGCGTTGTACCAAATCATGTTGCAAACGTCTGATTTTTTTATGCAATTCTTACTTTGCCCAACATACCTCATACTCAGGCTCAACATACCCCACTATCGGGGTAGGTTGAGCAAACGTGGCGTTAGTCATTTGAGAGCGATTATTTGTGAAATAATAAGGATAACAGGTATTTCGTCTACAGACTTTTTTCCCAAATAAATGTCTTATTGACCAGAGTAGGTTTCATTTTAATACGGTAAACTGTTAAGGAATTACAGGGCGATCATTCCAAACTTGCTTAACATGCTCCTCCCTACCCTACAGTCTGCATCATCAGGATTGAGAGCTCTAATACTGAAGCTCTCGTGTCCCAAGTATTCCATACCTAGTTGCAGTCATCGTTCCAAATCACTGCACCAGCCAATCGGATGTTTTCCATTGATCAGCTGGTCAATGCAAAGAAAAATCTTGAAAGAACCCAACATTCTATATGTCGATAAACAATTCTGCGGCATCTCAACGACAGATTCACTTAGCCCAAGTCAATTTCCTTCCACCTGCGGATGAACTAAAACGCAGCTAAATTTTCTAAAGGCCTGATGCTTCCCGTGCCAAAGACAGTGGAAAACCGTCAGCCCTTTTCCATCGTCAACTTCGATCAACCGGACCAACGGTCCTTCCAAGCCTGACAGTTATTGTCTGCTGGTGGCCAACCGCGCCAGCATTAGGTCTGAAGAAAACGTTTCTACAGACGGACATTAAACGTGCAACATTGTAGATCCAGCCATAGTAGTCTCGCGGTCAGCTCAACGGATCGCGAACAAGGATAATAATTAGCCGGTTCAAGCGTGAGGTCGACGCGAACCTGGTGCGCTTCTCTCGTTCCATGCAGAGAGTTGCCGGTACAAATTGCAATAAGTTATAGCTAGATATTTATAGGGAGCATCGACTAATTGCCGGGTCCGATCATTAGACAAGGGCGCCAAGCTCTTCCGCGCAGCTCCGTGGGGGGCTCTGCTCGCCACGATCGGTCACCGGCGCGTCGCCAGTAAGACAATGTTGTCCTCGTTATGATTGCTGCGACCAATCGCCGGAAATCGGGTTTGAAGGACCAGCAAAATAGAGAGAGAAAGAGAGAGAGAGAGAGAGAGAGAGAGAGAGAGAGAGGAGAGAGAGAGAGAGAGAGAGAGAGAGAGGGAAGGAGCGGAAAAATGTGAGAGCGCGAATGCACGTGAGATAATTCGCGAGTGGCGCAGGAGCATACACGCCGGGAGGAATATGAAAGAGCCATTGTCTGCGGAGATAATGATGAAATAATGGTGCCGGGAAGGAGAGTGCGTCGTTCCAGGGACCGGCAGCTCGACTCGCTGAAACGAGCTGTACAAGCGCCAGTACAGAGCGAAATATAGAAACCAAGTGTGTAGCGTCGTTAACGACTGCGCGTTTCCTCCGGCCAATTACTCCCGTCCTCCGCGGAATTCTTCCTCTTCTTCATTCGAATCGTTCCCTCTTGCCACTCGAGCGATTAAGGGGGGAAATACATGTAGACGACGAAACAAAAATAGTCAATTTTGATTTTTTTTTGGAAAGGCACGACACGTTCAACATTAATGAAACTTTAGGTACAATTTATTACATAATTGAAATGTTTCAATTAATTTTTTTCATTAAAATTTTTTTTCTAAATGGCGACATTATGGCGTGGTCTTCCAGGAAAATTTTTTGCCGTATTTTTTTAAGTTCGTGGAAAAAGACTTTAAAACGAGTTGACCGATTATTCTCAAATTGTACAAACGACTCAATAACAATATTGCATTCAACCTATACCGACTGGTTAGACAACTCGACAATCCCGCGGTACAAACTTATACCGACTCGGTAGACACCTTGACAAATCCCGCGGTTAGACAAAAACGTTAATGAGACAGAACACGATATAATCCAATTCTCATAAATACAGGAATATAAATAAAGCATATGGAAACAAAAAATACTACGATAATTTTTTTTATTCGTAATTTGGTGATTATTTAATTTTTCATTTCAGGCATAGATACGGCAACCAGATCAGGGCCTGAAAGAGTGTACTGATCAGGTCTGTAACCGGCATCCGCCCTAAGGCCGGATGCCACAAAGCATTTCACGCCTAGTAAAGCCCCGATCCGGCAACCTGTACAGTACGTGCCGTGCGAAAATTGGGTTCGGGCTTTGATCGGGCCAATCTTAATTTACCCTAACTTTATTAAAGCCCTAGTCTGGAAGCCTCACATGGGCCATCAGTGGCCGGTCACACTTTACGCTACCGAGGGCCATTGAAGGCAAAATAACCAAGGCCTTTAGAATTGCCTCAACGGTGCCTCATCACAAATTATTGCAGCCATATGCGTATGTGCGTGTGTGTGCACTGTGAAAAAGAAATGT
This sequence comes from Ophion ventricosus, assembly GCA_963932345.1. Classification (NCBI taxonomy): domain Eukaryota; kingdom Metazoa; phylum Arthropoda; class Insecta; order Hymenoptera; family Ichneumonidae; genus Ophion; species Ophion ventricosus. The sequence continues at coordinate 28,082,483 of OZ010715.1, read as the reverse complement.
ATTATTTCAATACATTTGACGTTTAGAATTCTATCGCATATTTTGACACGTTTGATCCCGCGGTGTTCCAATAAAGAAACTGCATGTGTGTTGGTTCAAGGCATTTACAGCTCGTC